>PVHY01001292.1:0-15104 GCA_004024945.1 Uropsilus gracilis
GCTCCATGGTTCAATCCCATTGGTTGTTTTCATTTTTTCTTATTTGTTTGTTTGATTTTCCCTATATCCATCATATGAGACCATCCAGTACTTCTCTTTTTCTTTTTGACTTATTTCTGCTAATATGAGTCTTTCTAGTTCCATCCATGTTGCTACAAATGACATGTGTTTGTCCTCCTTGATGGATGCATAGTATTCCATCGTGTTCCAGCTATTTTTTGAGACTAGGTCTCACTATGTTGCCCTGGGCGGGTCTCAACCCTGTGGGCTCAAGTGATTCCCAGTCTTAGCCTCCCTTCCTAGGCTGGTCTCTTTATTTTTAAAGTGAGTTGGTAGATGTAGACAGACTTGTGGAAGGAAAGCACCAGGTCATGGGTGTGAATCCCAGTCTCTGCTGCTTGAAGTGACTGATGGAAGGAGGCATTGAATAATGTGATGCCCTCTGCCCACAGGGGCTACACCTCTTTGGCCACTCGCCATTCGCTTGGGACCAGGGCCCCATTCCTTGCTGCCTTACAGCCTTGTATTTCTAGTGTTTTCTGCCATCCCTTTGCTGGCTCCTGTTTGGGTCTGTTTCTCAGTGGGTCATCGTTTGCCCTTGGTTAGATGTTGCTTTGACTGGGACAAGTGAATTCTGGAAATGTAAAGCTCACTGTTTCAGTGGGATCACCTGCTGGTCTCCTCTAGTTCTCCCTGCTGGCCCCAAGTGCCCAGCATCTCCTGTTAGCAGTGGGCGGAGGGCCGGGCATGAAGGCTCCCTTTGTGTTGGCCTGGCCTGGCTTCTGCAGCTCTCCCGGGAGAAGCCAGTGCTGGCTTGCTGGGTCCTGGGTCACTGGTGGTGCTTCCGCTGAGGTGTGGACACTGGCCAGGCACCGGGTGACCCCAGGGGCCTGGGAAGTGTCGAAGCCAAGCTTGCTATGGACACTGTCAGTGCTATTTATTCAAGTTGGTTCTTCTTCACCCTGGAGATCTTGATTATTCTGAAATCTTAAAAAAAGCGTATCTGTTGTACAACAGCTTTATCTTCTCAGCAGCCCATGTTTCATGGTGTGAGGATTTGGTGCCTGCTGTGGGGAAAGGAAAGGCAGCCTGGTGCTGCTGCTGCTTAAGCCAGACAAGTAGCTCAAGGAGCTGCAAGCTCCTTAGATCTGAGGCCTTTTCAGGCAGGAGGTACCTGTGCCCTGAGTTGCTTTATCTTATCATTTGAAGTGAGACCAACAATACTCAATCTCAGATCTGCTCTTCTCCAGCTGTGTGAACTGGGGCAGTTATTTATTGTCTTGGTACCTTTCTAAAATGGGCACAGTAATGCCAGTTTCTGAGGCTAGTGTCCCACACATAGTAGGTGCTCAGCAAAGGTTTGCTATTTGTAGTGCTATTGTTGGATAGAGGATTCAGAGAGCTAACCCAGATGGTAACCATGGATATTTATTAACCCATCATATCTAAATCCTAAGAGTCATCTCTGTACATTGGAAAGCCATGACCTGCTCCTGGAAACATCAGCTTGCCTGTTGGTCTAATGGAAGTACTTCCTTTGTTTGCTTTATGGAGACCAGAGGGTATACATTAATTGCTCACTTTTGTTTATTTCAATTTAAAAAAGCCACAGTGAGTCTCCCAACAAATCCTGAAGCTTAGTTCCGATTCAGTCTAATTCTCACCTTGGCTACAAGTTAATACTTTATTTGGGTATTTCTTGGGGGTAGATGCAGCAAGGAATAGAAGGAAAGGAAATATGTTTTTTTCCCTAAGTGGAAGAAAAAAATTTGGCCTCTAAAAAAGTTTTTAGGAAAAAAGATAATGATGTGTGTGTGGACTAGAAATAAAAGGGAAAAAATTGAAACCAGGCCAGGAAAATATTGCCCTCAAATATTCCGTTGGCTTGATGATTGTTGTGAATATTGGAAAACCACAGAAGCCACTGGTGTAAGGGAATATGTCCTCTGGCTGCTGTGTTTTCTTAGGTCAACATTTGAGAGACTGACAAATGAAAAAACCAAACTTTTTTTCTAGTTCAAATGATAAGAAAACAATAAAATATGATTTCAACCAATGACTTGTTCAAAATCTCATTATGTGTTGCTTTGAGTTAACTTTTTTGAGAAAAGCTAGAGCTAATTGTTATTTAGATTGTACATAATAATAGTATCCAGTGAGAAAACAGTGATAAGGCTTAATAAAATGTTAAATGAGGGATTTTTTTTTTTTTTTTTTTTTTGAGAGTAGGTCTCGCTATTTTTGCCTGTGGAACCGCAGGCTCTCGTTGCCCGGGGTACCACAAACTCAAGCAATCTCCAGCCTCAGCTTCCCAGGTAGCTGGGATGACAGGCGCGCGCCACCACGCCCAGCTATTTTTTTGGAACTAGGTCTCGCTACTGGCCCCAGGCGGGACTCGAACCGCGATCCCTAGCCCCGGCCGCTTCATAGGCTGAAGCTTACAGGCATGAGCCACCGTGCCCGGCCTGAGGGATATTTTTAAAAAAGTTTTTATTATGAAAAGTCTCAAACACAAAAGTAGAAAGAATGAACTACTGTAAGCCAGAACTCATTCTTAGTAATAATCAATCTGCTTCATTTGTACACTTCCTTTCTTCCAGTGTGGTGTTTTGGGAAACAATTTTTTGAAAATGATATCTCTGAAGATTTTCTTCTGTTATTACTAACATGTCGGAGACACTTAGGTGATTTTAATGGAAATGTTGCTTTGTGCTGGAAGGGATGACCTTAAAATTTCTCTCAGTGCTTTGTACCGAGTGAGAGTCTGAAAGCAGAAGGTGTTCATTGGGTGAAGGAAGAAATAGCAGGCTCTGGTGCCCTTCTTTCTCTGCCTCTGTCTTTCAGTAAATTGTTACCCCCAAAGTCATACACACCTGCACTGATTTTATTCCATACATTACCATGTATCATTTAATCCCTAAAGAGATTAAAAGCTACACCTATATTTCCTTGATCTAAAATTGCCTTTCCACTTCAGGGTATACAGTGATGTTATATATATATATATATATATATATATATATATATATATGTGTGTTATATATATATGTGTGTGTGTGTGTTATATAATTATAATATATGTACTTATATATATAATTTATATACAATCAATTAAAAGAAAAGAAACTTTAAAAAATTGCCTTCCTAAGTATTTTCTGTGTTTGGCTATATCAAGATCATTGTTAACTTTTAATAAGGGTGCATTTTATCAAAAATGGTTCTATTGTGTGATATTATTTAAAACTGAACACAAGAGGCAGAAAATTTTATTATATGAAGAGCTAACATTCTACTTGTGAGAGAGCTAAGTAGATAGATGGATCTAATCTACACAGCGAAGCTTGCTTCTCCCCTTCTCTTTTCTTATTCCTGTTCTCCTACCCCCAATGATGTATAGTTAAATATTGCATTTTCTGAAGGTAGAAGAGGAGAAATGGGGTGAAAACTCAGAATGCTGAAATTCCCCTTCCATGTTTATAAACTTAGTTTCAAAATAAATTCTGATAACATAAAGAAAAGCAATGAAAATTCTCCTTATCTTCCAAGTATCCAATTTTCTTTACCTTATAGATAACTATGATGCTTTTTGAAAAACATTACTTCCCTCAAATAAGGGAAAGAACCATTACAAACTCTTGTGTGTGTGTGAGACTGCAAATAGAAATAAATCTAGTATGCCTTTTATGTCCGTAGTGAAGCCAAAAATTACTGCCAGTTCTATTCATATTTTACATTGTTAAATCAAGTGATAGTTTAACTTGCATTTATTTAACTTTACTGAGTAAAACATATTTCCCTTTTCCTTCAAATCCTTGCTGAAATTGAAGAAAATCTCCTTTTTTAGTTCTAAACATTTGCCCTTGTGAGTTCAGTTGAAGGTCACGGATTCCAAGGAACCTCTCATTTCCCTTCACGTTGTGCTTGTCTGTCATCTTCTAGTGGTTTTAATGCATTTGGTCTTTGAGAACCACAGGAATTCCACCCAGATTTCATTTATCTACTAGGAAATAAAGAACCTGCTGGTGCTCATTTGTCTTGTTTAGCATGGATTCTAAAAGAAGGAAATCTTTAATGAGGTAAATCATAAGCTTGAATCTTGAAGTGTGCTGGTCACATTAAAGCTTTATGCGTTTGAAAATCAGTTTTGGTGTGTATGAAATGGAAAACACTTGCAGTTACGACCACATATCACCCATTCATCCATCTCTTAATCCTTCTACCAATCCCCTCATCCAGTTCCCTAGGCTCATTATTTAAATATTTTTCTCTTTCTAGTGAATTATATTGGAATAAAATCTAACCACATCCCTAAGATATTCCATCAAGCCTGAGGGTTACTATTGGAATACTGGGTCAGACTTTCCCCCTGTCTGAAGATAATCCTTCCCAACCCCCCTGCTTTTTCCAGGCAACAGGGAACACTTATGTGAAATTAAAGGCAATTTCTTATTTTATTCCATAAAACCTAGGCCAAATCTGAAAGTTAATTTAGGTTTACATGAAATACGGAGTCTGCTTTTGTATGTGTGTGAGATGTGAAAATACAAAATAAGTGAAAATATAAAACTTAAGTTGAGACATAAGACATAAACATAAAACCAGTTCATTGTTTATAGGAAAGGTTGGTTGAATTGAACCAAATCAGTTGTTTGGGGACCAAATCTTTCTTTTCCTAGGGGATTCAGGTTTCGGTTCCACCCTTTCCCTCTAAATGAGCATGTTTGGAAGTACTTTCTGCTTTGCTCCTTTGCCCAAGCAGACAAACGTCCGCCTTTAGTCTTGAGGGGTGTGTGCTGAGTGCTGTTCTGTCTTGGAGAATCCATCACCATTTTCTATAGGTGAAACATTATAAAAGTGGTGTCTCTTCCCTTGTCCTGACAGAAAAATTTAAAGATTTTTCTTTGTGTCTTGCTGAGCCAAAGTGTTTCAGAAAGTCTTATTTGTACATTGTATTTTAGCCAATGGGTCAAGAAGTGATGAAAGACTCATTTGGAATGGTGGCCAGTTTAAAAAAAAATATCTCAGATGTTCAAATTCTGGGCTAGAAAAGGAAGATTTGGGTAACACTGATCTTTTTGGACATTCTGTTCATAGCAGGAAAAATATTACATAAGCTGGTATGATTGTGCTTAGTCTTTAAAAAAAATGAAATGATTAACTTATGGCTAGATTGAAGTTTTTTAGCTCATTGAAATAAACTAATTATGCAAATAGTTCACAATTAATGGAATGTATATAAGCTACTAGAAAGTCAGTCTTGGCAAATCAAAAACAAGACACTAATTTCCTTCCCACTGGTTTCCACATACAACCTATACATTTTTAAGGATGGGAATACTATTTGAGTGTATCTACAGCCAGCTATAGGGTGTGTAGGCTTAGACTATTGCCAACAAAAATCTGTTACAAGCTACACAAACGCAATGAGATAGTTTCAAAAGGGTTTTCAAAATCAATAAGATGTAGATATTTTCATCATCTTACAATTAATGTAATTATATTTCTTCTCTGTGGGCAGAAAGGTAAATTAGGAAATCAATCAGTATGAATATAAGTCAGAAAAAGCTTGCTGAGTTGAAAGTGACAGGGTTACCCCAGGTAGCAAATAGGACAACAACCTCAATGCTCTGTCTTCAATTTGTTGAAGAATTTATGACAAACAATTGGACATCTCATTATTTTTTAGAGTATCTGTCAACTTTAATATGTCAACTCAACTTAAAGCTTTAACTAAAATTTCTATCTTGCTTGTGGTGGTGAAAAATCAGATAACACCAAAGAAAGTTAAGCAGTTACTTTGTTTAAAGCTATGCTGTTTACTACAATAACCACATGTGGCCGTTTAATTTAAAACAAGTAAAATGGCAAAAATTACTTTTCAGTCTCACTGGCCTCATGAAAAAGGTAGTTGGATATTTGCACCTTGTACTCAATTCCTTGTATCTTGTAGCTTCCTTATTTGACAGTACTGGTCTAGAAGTTAGGAGATTTTAAGATTTAGGCTTCTTACCTGCCATTATTTTGATACTAAGAAGAGCAGAGGGGTTAGTGATGTAGAGGTTCTTACCTTATTTTTTAAAATCTGAAAGTTAGGTTCTGAACATCTGAAAGTTAGGTTCGTTTGTACAAGAAGATACACTTCTCTTTTGTGACCCATCACAACAAAGAGCATCAGTATAAAATCCTTGATAATTAAAACCTTTTCCACCGAGAAGTCCTCATTTGTGTGAGGAGATTTTGTGGCTTTGAACAGCGTAACTCTTAGATGCTCCACTTGTGTCTAGGAAGAGTCACTACAGAAAGGGCGCTTTCATACCTACTCCAGGTCTCTGTAATTTGAATTAACCTAATGGAAAAAGTAAGTGGAAAGTTGAGGTGGGGACCTCCTTGTCTCTCATCTAAAAAGCTTAGGTCATTCAGTTTTTCAACTCGTCCGCGCTGAGCACAAGTGCTCTGTGCTTGGTCATGAGCTAAACCCTGGCTTGACTCAAAGTGTTCCCTGCCTTTAAGGAACTTAGAGCTTGGAATGTGAAATAGAGATAGTTATAACCAGGTAAGTTGTGATTCAATTACAACTAAGTTGAGATGTATCAGCAAATACAAGAACAGTCTTTGGACTTTAATGATTTGTTTCCAGGTTTTTCCATTGGAGTTACTTGTGTCATCTGTCGAAAAAAACAAGGACCGTGCAGTTTGACACATCTTTTTGACCTTCTTATTCAGAAGATGCAAACCTTTGGGCTCAGCTTGCTGAGGGAGGGGGGAGAGCTGTGTGTGTTGAGTTTGCGGAACTGCCTAGAAACCTGAAAAGGGAGATCATGCTTGGGTGGAACGGGCAGGCCCAGTCACAGCATCTTCCTGTCTCCCCAGCTCTGTGCGCCATCGTCGCCACCATCTGGTTCCCTGTGTGCGCCCACCGCGAGACCACCATCGTGAGCTTCGGCTACTCCCTGTACGCAGGTTGGATTGGCGCGGTGCTGTGCCTCGTGGGTGGCTGTGTCATCGTCTGCTGCTCTGGAGATGCCCAGTCATTTGGTGAAAATCGTTTCTACTACTCTTCGGGCTCCAGTTCCCCCACTCATGCCAAGAGTGCCCACGTATAAGAGAGCTGCCAGCCTGCCCATGGAGGTGCTGTAGAGGCTGGGACCCCCGCCCTGGGTTTGCTTGCGCGGGGGAAGCCCACTCCTCCGCCAGATTCCAAAGCCAGAGGTTCAGCAGGGCATCCTGTCTGGCATTTTGTAGTCTTAACGTCCCCTTCCCTTGTGTTGCCTTAAAAGAAATCTTTAGGTCAGATAATGCCCACCCAATTTTCTCATGGTTTTGCCCACCATTAGCTCTTTTCCTGGGCATTCCTTCATTACTCATTAAAATACGTACATGTGTGTATGTATTTGTCTCTCTCTCTTTAAATTTTGAATATCTTGCAAACGTTGCTGAGTTGGGTGTGGGGGAGAGAATGAAAGACACTTTTCAAACTGTTACAGATGACAATGGGCGCCTCATAAAGATGCCTCTCTGTTCCTCCCTCCTCTTCAGCTCCAAGGTCATTAGTGATAAGCAATAGAAAAAGATAGAATTGGGGCGGGTGGGTGAGGGTAGGGAATCCCTCCACGGGAACGTTTCCCTTTTGTAAGTTGAGGTAAGGGGTGGGGATATTTTTTAGTTTATGATTTTGCATTTATCTGTACATACTTTTTGTCAAGATTGATCATTTTTATAACCATGGTTTTCCTGAAATTCTCAATTCATCAGTATGAAGGAAATGAACCAAATCGACTTTAGTTATACGATAAATAATAGTACAGGTGAGCATAATGCTAACCCATCGTCCACAAAACACTCGATTTCCAGATTTGTATAGTGTAGTTTTTAATCTGAGTTGCATGTAACATCGACTTAACCTTTTTCAAAGCTTCCTCCCTTCTCTATTTTCATTGTGTTAGGCATCTTGAACTGCTATTGTCTAACATAACTGTACTGTTGAATTGGCTTTACGGGTGTAAACACTGATGATGTATCAGTACCTGAGACCCCAAACTCTCCAAACACTGATGGTGCGTTTTGTTCATTAAGTGAAATCTGTGCAATAAAGTAACAGACTGTCTGCAAAACTGGCCTATAATATTCTGTTGTATCCCAAGATAACATATATTGATTTTAAAAAATTTCACTAATCTCTGCTAGTAGTTTATAGGGAACTTGATTTGTGACTCAAGAACAGGACCTGAATTATTAAAAAGTTACATTTTATTCACTATATCCTGGGGTAATGTGTGGGCAAAATATAACCTAGATGCTCTTGAGATTTCCTAGGCAAGTAACATGGTAACATCTTGATGTCATCTATGAAAATGGTCAGCTATCATAGACAAAGTGTGATGTTAAACTCCTTCCTCTACTTTGAACTCTTAGGTATAAGAGGATAAAACATACCCACTTTTTTTGACTCTTTAAGCAGAAACATCTCAGTGCATTTTATTCTAACAATATGTATGTAGATGTTTAGAAATGTTGGAAAAGTCATATTGTATTAATTTCTGGCTTTAATTCTAGAAATGTTCAAGTTAGTGTCTGCTTTAAAAATTATAATTTATTTTGGCAGTATTTTTCCAATAATACTAATGTCATTAGCTTCCAGTATAATATTGGCAAACATTTCCTATTTGGAAAGATCCATTCAGGCTAGTTATTATTAGAGGTATTTGTGTACATTAGGAGATTGTAACCTGGTGGAAACTATTTCTAAATTACCTATGCAAGAAAAGATCATTTTTATTTTGACCAAAATAGTTGCTTAGCTATGATACAGTTTTTGTAAGGACACAGGTCACATGATTGTACTAGAGTACCCTCCCTAACTCCTCAAAACTTGTCAGGCTGCAAGGATGGTGAACATCAACTGAACAAAAGGCATGTGTGTGGTGGGGGGGGCAGGTGGGTGACAAGACTTTAAATGCTCATGTCACCTTTTTCCCCCAAACCATGTACTTGAATAAAGTGTCTGGTCATTCTCTTCTGTCTCAGGATGTATGTGCCACTTGCCTGCTCACTTTCTTGTTACTGCTGTTTGCTTTCTCATGTGATGAGCATGCTACTGGGCTCCTGATTTCCTGAGCAGCAGAGATGTCTCCAGTTTTTCCTGACTAATTATTGTCCATGTGATTAGGACCTTTCATCTTGGAGGTTGTCACTCCATTGTAGGTTATAGGGAGGAAGGGGTTACTGGTCCTCTAGAACAATGCTGCTTGGTTGAAATATATGAACCATACTTGTAATTAAAATTTTTCTAGGAGCCACATTACAAAAGCTAAAAATAAACAAATAAAATTAATTTTAATTCATTTCATTTAATCAATTCGTCTGAACTATAGTCTGTACCCTCAGTATCTGAAGGGGTGGGTTCCAGAACCTCTGCAGATACCAAGACTCAAGGATGACCAATTCCTGCTATAAAACATCATAGCATTTGCATATAACCTACACATATCCTCCTGTAGACTTTATATCATCTCCACGTCATTCAGCTCCCTAACACAATGTAAATGCTGTGTAAAAACTCACTGCCATGTATCTCTTAGAAATGATGAAGAGAAAGTAATCTGTGTCCAGCACAGACACGGCCATGGGGGGAGGGGTCTAATGCCTAGATTGTGTGTATTTTTAGCCCTTGGCGGATTTCATGGATGGGGAACTGGAAGACACAGGGGTTGATGTAGTATCACTTCAGTGTGTAATCAGTCACTAATATTTATATCTTTGTTTTTCACTAAGTGTTTGTGTTCCAGTGTGTGTTTTACCATCTATGGCACAAGTCAGTTTGTATGAGCTGGATTTCAGGACCTAGCTGACTAAGTAGGGTAAATGACTATTGGGTGGAAACAGTTATAGGAAAACAGGTTCTGCCTCAGTAACCATCAAGAGGGCTTCAGTCCGATGATTTTATCCAACTCTCATTAGCACTCCATTAGAACTTGGCAATTATAGTGAAAACAATTGCCACCTGGGGGAAGAAAATGACATCACACACAGGTAAAACAACACATGCAAAGAATACTGTTTTAAGATAAGAGAAGGAATTCATGCTCTGGAGACCTGTTTGTGCCAGGACACAGGTTTTATCCTTTCCAAATCCCCCATTGTATAGAGGAAGAAGATGACTTGTGGAGTTTGGACTGTTAAGAAGTCACTGTATAGCACTAACATTGAATTTAAGTCTGACTTCAAAGCTCTTGCTCTCAAATATAAGAATCACTAACTAGTAAGGACATGAAGTAAAATTAGATTCACTCTCTTCCTCCTAGAGACTTACTCAGTGCCTTGGAATCAGTGCCCAAGAATCTGTCTTTTCCTTACGAACCCGCAGTGACTCTGATGAGGTGGTCCCCTGTCACACTATGAGAAACAGGGAAGGAAGAGGCTTTTGCATACTTTGCGGCAGTTCAGCCGAACCCCCTCATTCCTTTTCCATGGTCCTCAGCAGAGAGATGGCACTGAGAGTTAGTTACATGTAGCTTTCCTTCCACTTTTTGGTCTGATCTGAAGTGATCACATGCAGTGGACCTTTGATTTGAAATGAACCCGTTTAGCTTGTGCTTTCCAAGAATTTGACAGAAAGATTTTTCAAAGAAATTTCTGAATCTAGACCTGCTACAGCAGCAGCAGCAGCAGCAGCAAAAGATTGTATATTTAAAGAATACAAATTATATGTTTGTGTTGAGTTGGTGGTCCTGGGATAACAACAGAACAAGGTTTGGCTGTATTTCACCCCCCTTTTATTTCTTTTCAAATTTCAGATCTGCTAGTCAGTGTTTCTCTATACAATGTACACAATGTGAACGGCCACATCTTAAATGTTTGGCAGGACATTCATGCTCATGACCTCACATGCTGGAGGACAGGGAGGCCACTGTAGCACTGGCCCTGGGGAGAGCGGCATCAGTGTTGCCATTGAGATGTCCTCACAAAAGAGTGTGTGACAGCCAGATGTGCGGCTTCATGGAGACTGAACCAGAATTGTGGGGGGAACATTGGCACATGCTGCTTATGGCTTGAATAGCAGCTCTTGAGGAATCTATATTTCTTTACCTCACCAGAATCTCAGAGTTCAGGCTTTGTGGCTCCACAGACGGGGGAGGGAGTGGAGATGGGGGGACTTGTCACTGCGCCCTGCCCCATTGTTCAAATGAAGCATGTAGAGATCTTCAGCCATCTCCAGAGGATTGTGGAAGATCAGCTTATCTTTATGTTAAAGTTACCTTCCAAATAGCAGAGAGCACATAGGTGTCACAGTCTGTTGTTTTTCTTTTTTTCAATTAAATTGGTTGTTTCTCTTAGGTTGAGTCATAGCTCTTCCATCTTCCCTGGGAATCCTGTTAAAATTCAGATTCCCATTCAGCCAGTGGGGGGGGAGGAGGGCTGACCCTGCATTTCTGACTGTCCCAGGAATACTGATATAATGCTTTTAAACTCACACCTTCAGCCAGACACACGGAAAATTAACACTGGGGAAAAATGCAAGCAAAGAAAACAAAAATTCTCCATCATTTCATTATTAGAGCAGTTTCTTTGTACATATTTTTATTTTTTATTTATTTTTTACTAATCTTTGCATATATTTTTGGCCATCATTTTATGTTAGAACAAATATCTAACATAATTTGCATGTTGTTTTCCAACCTACTTAAAGTGTATGGAGAACATTTTCTTACATCATTAAATGTTTTTCTAGAACAAAATTGTAAACCTTTGTCTAAACTTCTATTACTCAGGAATTTCTAAGCACATCTTTGTTCTCTCAGTTCCTTTCTAATTTCTTTAATTTCACCATGGATACCGTTATAGGTAGAGTGAAGATGACTTTAGGATCAATTCCTAGAAAGGAACTGCTGGTGCATCCCAGTTCTCAGGCTGACCTGGAGCAACTTAGCTCAGCTGACCTTCCTTCTTCCATTCTGGCCCTCCCCTGGCCTGAACACAGCTCAGTTTGCCTCAGCCACAGATTGCTAAGCAAGGACTGCCTGCCATTCCATTTGTTATTTCTACAGTGGAAGACTCATTCAGTAAAATGGAGATTTGTGGGTCCTACTCCAGATCAATGGAGGTAGTGTCTAGGGGTAGAGCTTAGAATCTACATTTTAAATGACTGCCCAGTTACTTCTCATGTACTTTAAAATTTGAGGACCCTTGAAAAAGTTTCAGTGACTGTGGGTACTGGACAAGACAGTTACAGATGAAGACACTAGAAATGAGAAAGGTAAGGTGTACATGGTAAGGAAGCATTGCCATTCCCTAAGATTCTAAAAAGATGGGGTATGGTTTGCGGAGAACTGCTCATTCCCACAGCTACCCTCTTTATTAAAATAAGAACTTTCTTTTTCTTACTTGGACTTTCCTACCTGGTCTTTGGGTGAGTGCTTGATTAGGTTGTGTCAGTCATAGTACCTCACTGGTCTGTGAGGATGGGGGCTGGCCTGGGCGGCTGGCATATCATCCTGACAGGAGCCCATCCTTAATTGGAGCTGTGGATTCCAGTGCCCTCTCATGCCACACTGAGAAGATAATACCAAGGAGCCCTTGGCAACTGTGGTTTCAGTTTGTAGAAAAAAATGAGTTTTGAAAAATGATGCCAAATATAGAAGGAAATAGACAAAGTAGCAGAGAAAGGACTTATGGTATATGAGGCCTGGTCCCAGAATTTCTCAGGTCAACTTCATAAATATTCTTCGATGACAGAAGCCAAATACCTCACTCACCCTTTAGGTGTATAAAGCTGAGCACTTCATGGTCCAGCCACTGTGGAAATCTGTGTGGAGAGTCCTCAAGCTACTGAAAATGAAACTACCTTTTAACCCAGCAACCCTACTTCTAGGAATCTACCCAAAGGACACAGAAACACTAATTTAAAAAAAAAAAAAAGACCTGTGCTCTAATGTTTATTGCAGCACTACTTACAACAGCCAGGTTTTGGAAAATCCAATGCCCCCGAACAGAAGAATGGGTCAAATAGCTGTGGTATATTTATACAATGTAGCATTTTTATTCAGCAATCAAAAATGATAAAATCATGCCATTTGTAGCAACATGGATGGAACTGAAAGGGATTGTGTTAGCTGAAGTTAGTCAGAAAGAAAAAGAAGAATTATCAGATGATCTCACTTATTTGTGGAGTTTAAAGAAAACAAAGAGGCAAAGAAAGAAATAGTGAAAACTAATAAGTTGTCAATTGAAGCCAGACTTTCAGCAAATAAGTTGTCTATAGAAGTGAAACTTTCAGCAGTTTCACTTTCAGGAGAGAGAAGGAGAGGGTGAAAGTGGGGGGAGAAGACATGAGAGAAAATGGTGTTGAGTCATGGGTGATATGGTGGTAGAAGAAATATGGGGATACAATAATAGAAAACAAACAAACAAATAAAAAAAAACAACCCAAGTCCTTCAACTACAACCCAAAGAATTCAACTAGTAGAGACTATATAGAGACATTTTTCACAGTGTCTACATTGTTAATTTTCCTCCTGTTTGGAGGCATTGCTCCTTCCCTTTCACTAGCTGGGTGATCAGTATGGGGCCGTGCCTTTCCTCCTTTGCACAAGATAGGCCTAGAAAAAGGATATGTGACCCAAGAGATATGTGAATTTTCAAACTGAAATTAAGAGAAAGAACTCTCTTTTTCAGTTAGGAGAACTTCCAGTGTCTGTGGCATCTGTCAGTCTTGTTATCTGTGGGAAGAGAGAGAGGAAGAAAGATGGAGAGCAGGAAGTCCGCCATATTAGGTCTCTGTTTCTAGGTGACTCTGCAGCCACCACCCTCATTTTTGATTAACCTTAGTCTGAACTTAGTCACACTTTTAACCAAAAAGTTGTTGCTAATGGGGACCATTTGAGTCATTTGATTTAGACCTCAAGCCTCAGATAGTTTCATATTTGGGATGTTGTCTTTGGTAAATTTATGGAGGGAAGAACGGCAAGATTTTATTACTAATATCCCAACAGAAACCTGGTGACATCATCCTCACCTCTACCTCAGTCCTATTTTCTGCCCTTCTGTTAAGTTCATATTCAGAAAAATAGAAATCATCTTAGGATTGCAAACCGAGGGAATTATGTACAGGAAATTGGTTGCAGATAATAGAGTAGCTGGAAAGTCAAACAGGATGATGAGCCAAACCCAGAGTTTGGTCAGAGCAGGAAGCCACAACTAAGGGCTCAGAAGGCAAAGGACCAAGAAACTGGGCCTGTGTGGTGGGAGCTGGGACTATGGTGAGGCTGCCTGGTGAGGGGTGAGGCCGCAGGGGGAAGATGTGTCTTGTGTGGGATCTGGAGCACGGAAAAGACTCAGCCCCTGCTTGCAGCTTATCAAAAGAAGGAGAAATACCCTGGTTTCTCCCCTTCTCCTACCCAGTAGTCTTTTGCCACTGTATTCTTTTGGCAATACTAGCTAGAAGCTAGAAGCATGGGTCAGGAAGCCTCAAAATCTGGAAGCTGAAAGGTCTCAGGAATGAGATGAGGGGTGAGAGTGGAGGGTGGCATTCTTTGTGAGCAGGTGAATAAGTGCCTCACAAACAAATGCTTCTGGACTGGTTGTTCAGGCCATTGATGCATTGATGCACTGCAGTGCATCAATGCACTGCAGTACCCAGTGGCTGTGTGAATTGTGGGTAGTTCCAAACTTCAGGAATTCCTTAGGGTGATGAGGGTGATGGGAGGGTGAAATAGTACATGAAAAACAACTCAAATGTCCCAAAACAAATGAATGGATGAAAAAGATGTGGTATATATACACAATGGAATATTACTCATCAATTAAAAATGACAAATTTGGCCGGGCACGGTGGCTCGTGCTTGTAAGCTTCAGCCTATGAAGCGGCTGGAGCTAGGGATCGCGGTTCGAGTCCCGCCTGGGGCCCGTTGTGAGACCTAGTTCCAAAAAAAAATAGCTGGGCGTGGTGGTGCGTGCCTGTAATCCCAGCTACCTGGGAAGCTGAGGCTGGGGATTGCTTAAGTCAGTGGTACCCCGGGCAACAGGAGCTTGTGGGTCCACGGGCAGAAATAGCGACACCTAGTCTCCAAAAAAAAAAAAAATGACAAATTTGATGCATTCGAGATAAC
>PVHY01001292.1:21647-114309 GCA_004024945.1 Uropsilus gracilis
CTTCCTTCCTTCCTTCCTTCCTTCCTTCCTTCCTTCCTTCCTTCCTTCCTTCCTTCCTTCCTTCCTCCCTTCCTTCCTTCCTTTTCTTTTCTTTCTTTTTCTTTTTTTTGAGACTAAGTCTCACTATGTTGCCCAGGGTTGTCTCAAACCTGCAGACTCAAATGATCCCTAGATCCCTAGCCTCAGTCTCCCAGGTAGCAGGGATTACAGGCACACACCACTACACATGGCTTCTTTTGTTTTGATTATTATAAAATAAGCACACCATGGCTTACCTAAGAGTCAATCTTTCTGTCTTCCTTTACATTCTGTGCACAGGACTCATGGGCATATTTTATCTTGTCTATTAAATTTTGTAAGATGATTTTCATTCTATAAACTTTCATTGATTCCTCTGTTTCTATAAATGTGCATATGCATATTTATTTTCTTAACTATACAGATGTACAGTTGTATTAAGCTATTAGTGGTTCAATTGTATTAAGCTATGTAGTATCAAATATACATAAAATATTAAAATGAGGGAAATGAAATGTATTTTAATTTTATTTCATGTTATGAATGATGAAAGTTTTCATTATAGTTATGGCAATATTTTAATGAGTTTGAACCTATTTATTTATAATGTGATAAAAGCATTCCAAAATCTGACCTTTTAAAATTGAGGCACAATTAACATAAAACATTATGTCGGTTTCAGGTCTAGCACTGAGGCACTTTGGTGCGTATTTTGGTAGTGTGAACAAGCTGAATATTCACAATGAAACAGATAAACGCCCACATTTATTCTATAAAATTGTGATGTCTTTTTGATATCTTGACATCTAGAGTTAAGTCTAGTACTTAATACTTAACAAAATGTATATAAGTCCAATGAGCTCTATTTGTATATGAATTCCTTCTGCTGAAGGAAGGTACATATCTGCAACTTTTGTGTGCTAATACAGAGAAACTTGTCTCTGACTGACTTAGAGAGGATCAATTCATTACTTGTGTCATTGCTTGGGAAGAGATGTCTGAATGTCCTTGATTTATTATGTTTTATTATTTTTTTAAAATTATGTGTTACAGGACAATCCCAAAGGGAAATGAGTTGGCCTGGGTATGAGTCTTCACCTGTGTGTTTGAAAAACAACCCTCAGAACTACACTCAAGGGCAGGCACATATAGAAAAGTTAATAAAAGGTTTATTTACAAGGGAAATTAAAAGAGAGGAAGCAAAAAAAAGATGAATGAGGAGGGGAAGCACAGAGATTGAAAGGGAGAGAGAGAGGCGGAGAGAGAGAGAAATGACTGAAGTGGAACCCTGAGTGCATGCTGAAGGTAGGCAAAACCTAAATTTTTCCTTCTAGGCCCACATGTTTAGTATTATACCAAGAATGATTGTTTAATTCTTTCTTTAGTCCCCAGCAATCCCCACTTTAAGAAGTCAAGAGTCATGGCTGATTCATGGCATGATGGGACTTGTAGTTCTTAGTACTTGGGATCTCTTTGGCATAGAGTTGGGGTGGAACCTGTAAAGCATTAGTGGGTGGAGTTCATTCAGGACATACTGTTCCCCTAATGGAAGGAAATCATGTTTTGAAGAACATTTGGAAAAACAAAAGTTTAAAAAAGAAAACGCAAAATCACCCCAAACCCTACTTCTCAGAGTATTGATGATTAATGCTTCGTATATTGCTTTATAAATCTTTTCTTTTCTTATGCATGTAAAATACCTACATTTTCAAACCTAAGGCCATGCCTTATATCAAATCTGTGTACTCTGTTTTTAAAATTCAACAAAATTAGTGAGGTTTTTCTTGTCATTTTTGGACACATTTTGTGGTCATTTTTAGATGATTGTCCAGTGAAGAGTTCTACAGTTACACAGTAATTTTAATAGCTTGGGATATTAATTTGATTTCAATTTTGGGGGTAATTTCCCCTGGAATTGTATCCATGTCTTTTGTATTGTAACTGTAACCCTTTGACCATAACTTTTATTATTATTATTTTTTAACCTTTTGACCTTCTTTAACCAATTCTTCCACACCCCACCTTCTGGCAACCACCAATCTGTTTTCTGTATCCATGACTTTTTTTTTTTTTAAAGATTCCACATGTAAGATGGAAAATTACTGAGAAAAATCCTCAGGTTTAAGGGTGATTCTGACTAAGCCAGGGAGCCAGGATATCACCTGGAAGATGGTGGGAGAAGAACAATTTCATCAGATATGCATAGATAGAGAAAATGAGGGACTCTATCTCAGCAAGGATTCTTGCTAAAATTAGACAATGTAGAGGCATACAAAGAAGCTGAAAAGTTGAGACCAAGTTGAAAAAGAGTTCAACAGAACCTTAATAAAGTTTGGTCATGAAAATAAAAATTCTACATTTAAGAGAGAGTATATGGTATTTGAGTTTCTCCATCTTATTTGTTTTACTTAGCATGTCTTCCAGATATGCTATGGTAAATGCTAAAAATTTCATTATTTTTTAGAGTGGAATATTACTCATTTCTATATGATGTATATCTAAATATATACACACATATATGATATATATATATACCACCAATCATACATATGTAATTTCTTTATTCACTTGTCTGTTGATGGATGCATAGGTTCCTGCATGTCTTGTTATTGTAAATAATGCTATAATGAGCAGAAGGATGTATATATCTTTTCAAGTTAGTGTTTTCATTTTCTCCCTTTTTTTAAATTTAATTTTATTTTTAAAATCACAGCCTGGGTAAATGGTTAATGGGATACCTCCCCCTCCCTCGGACACCCCCTCCATTCACTCAAACTTCATCTCTCTTTGTTGTTTGTTAATCTGTGTAAAGCCCATTAGGCTCTTTCTTTCCTGTGGCACTGTCCTTTCACTAGTTGAGAGACGGTCTTCTTGGGATCAGGCGAAACATGCTGGTAGGTTTTCAATATTAACCTTGCGTTGGGCAGCCAGTCTATATTTATTTGCTGGCTGTCTTCTCCACTCCCTTCTCTGTGTTGTTTTTCTGCTTCTTTACCATACATTTTCTTTAGATTAATATTCAGAAGTGGAATTATGAGGCCAAATGGTTCTATTTTTAAAGTTTTGAGGAATCTCCAGTGTTTTCCAATTTGCATTCCTGCCATTGCTGTACAAACTCCCCCAACAATTGTTATTTCTTGTCTTTTAGATAATAGGCAGTCAAACAGGTGTGAGATGATACCTCATTGTGATTTTGGTTTGCTTTTCCCTCGTGATTTATGAGCATGAAAAGAGCCTCAGTGTCATTAAAATCAATTTCTAAAAGTCATTCATGGTATCTGCAGTCTTTTGGGGAGGTGAAATACAAATGGAGTGATTAAAATTGTTCTTCACTGTGGCAAAAGCATGGGGAGGCCTTTGAATGGTTAGGAAAACTTAACTTCTCTTCATTCATTCCTCGCACCACTGTTTACTGAAAGCCTCCTGTATTTCAGGCTCTGTGCTTAGGTGCCATGATACAGCAGGAGAAAGAAATGAAATGGCAGTGATCTGAATTAGAAAAATTAGAATCATGGGTCATCTTGGTTATAGGTGAAGAAACAGGAAAATGGCTCAGTGAATATAGCCATTACGGAGAACCTGGATTAGAATATAGGTTTGTAGTTCAAGCCTTTCATAATTCACTAATCATCTCTTTCATTAGAATGGTCTCAAGGCATCATGTCAGGAAAGGTTTATGGTGTCTTTTTTCTTTTTCTTTGTTTTTGAGGCTGGTCTTGCTATGTTGCCTGGGGAACTACAGGCTCACATTGCCTGGAGGTCCATGGACTCAAGCGATTCCCAGTCTCATCTTCCCAGGTAGCTGGGATTAAAGGTGCTCGCCACCACGCCCAGTATTTTTGGGAACTAGGTCTCACTATGTTGCCCCGAGTGGGTCTTGAACCCTCAGACTCAAATGATGCCTAGTCTCAGCCTCGTTCCTTAGGCTGCCATTAAAGGCACGTGCTGCAGTGCCCGGCCAGGTTTATGATGTCTTCTGCCCTGACTGTCTTTAGCTCTGACTCTGCGGGTGGTGGTGAGGACACTGGGGCCAGTGTGTCTCGGGATCTGAATCAGTTCTATCTGTACACTTTCCCCTCTGTTGTCCCCCAGCTCACTCTCAGGCCCCCAGGACCTGCTAGTCTTTTCTATGGGTTGTGCAAACCTGCTTTCTAAGAAAGAACTGTTATTTGTCATTCTTGTCTCAATATGGATGACTAAAGACACTGTTCTTTCTTCAGGAGGGGTTAATGTGAAGGAATTTAAAGATCTCTTTCTAATTCCAAGGGCTGCACAGAATTTGTTTCTTGAGGAGGCACTCTGGATAGCTGAGGCAGATAACAGAGTGCCCTAACGGCTCATCCTCAGTTCTCACTCACAGCAAATCTCCTGCCCAAGCATTTTACACTGTGCTTGGCTAACCTCGTCTCCTCCTCCTCATTCTGACAAGGCTGGGCGAGGACTTTTATCCCCCTTGAACATATTTGGAGACCTTTTGGAGACCTTTTATCCCCCTTGAACATATTTTCAGTACATGAATGGGTTGCTTTGGACCCAGTGTTTCAGGGAAGAAGACCTCAATACTAGGAATCCCCTGCTTGCTTCCCTCCTGTGTGAGGAGTGTCTCCTGTAGGAAGGAAATTCAATCACAGTCTTTTAGCCACAGAATTGAATTTAGATGGACTATTTCCTCTTCGGATTCTGTTCCAAATTGTATTCCTGCTACTGTGTTTGAAGTTAATTAGAGTCACAAATCACTTGCATTTCCCTTTTCTGAAGACAAGCCTGTCACAGTACTTATCTCACCCAGTCAATAGACTTGCAGAGGTGCATCCCTTCCTGAAAACACTGACTCTGATGGTTAAGCATCAGGTATATATATAAAATTTTGGAGAATTCAAATTTCTTGGTCATAGAAGTGGGGACATGAGATTTTTCTTTTTGACTGTTGCAATGTAGAATTCTGTTCCTATTTAATTAAGACCACTGTGAGAATGAAAGGAAACACTTCTGGGTGGTAGGAAAGATGGAAGATGTGTGTGGGCAAAGGGGAAGAAAGGAACTTGCAGAGAAAGGACTTTTATTGCCAGTCAGGGAACTAAGGGTAGCTGGGAAAAAATATGAAAGAGTTATTGATGGAGTGTTTGGGATATTGGAGTCCCTTATATATCAAATGGGATATTTAATTTTTAAAATGATTATGAGTGATAGAATACTACTTAGGAATCAAAAAAGACAAACACATGCCATTTGTTGCAACATGGATGGAACTGGAAGGGATTATGCTAAACGAAGTAAGTCAAAAGGAAAAGATAAATATTGATGGTTTCACTTATATGTGGACTCTAGAGTATGTAACAAAAGGTCAGGAAAAAGACAAAGCTTGCAAACTGACCATAAATGTGATCTTTATAGCAGAGGTGCCATCCATCTATGACGGTGCAAGAACTACAGGGAATAGACCTGAGGGGAGAGATCAAATACTGTCCAGAAATGAACAATGATCTATGGAAATAAATAAATTAAAAAAAAATAAAGATTTTATATAGTAGCCATAGTGGAAGATGACTCTAAGGCAGTTTTGATAACCTGAATTTTTCCAATTAAAAAAATTATGGTAAAAGGCATATAGCATAAATTTACAATCTATCTGTCTGTCTGTCTGTCTGTCTGTCTGTCTGTCTGTCTATCTATCTATCATCTATCTATCTATCTATCTATCTATCTATCTATCTATCTATCTATCTATCTATCTATCTATCTATCTATCTATCATCTATCTATCCCACTGTAAAATCTATTTTATTGTCCACATATTTTTTAAAATTTTATTTTGTAATATCATACATCAGTCATGTTTGCATGGTTGTATTTTATCCCTTATTCCCCACTGCACTCCCCCACTCCCCCCTTCCACCCTATGGTCACTCCAACTCCTCTCACTGCAAACTGTTGGTTTGTATTTGACCCACTGGACTTTTCTTTTTTGTTTAAAACTATGTCCTTTTTTCCTGGGTGTGGACTTGCCCTCCTGGACAGCAACAGATGAGGCTGCTCAGATCTCCAGGAGTAACTGAGGCAGATAGTCAGGCCAAGCTCAAGGGAACTTGTAGGGCAGATGAGGTGGCTTCTCCTGGATTGTTTCTGGTGTCTATCACCTGTTGCTGATTCTGTGTCTTCTGGGTATGGGAATGTAACTCCCAGCTTAAAGTAGTGAGGTGTTCGCTGCTGGAGCAGACTTCCCCAGGTGGTTCATCTAGCTCCTCTCCCCTCTCTTGTCAGCATTTCCGCCTTGGGTTGCTTCCCTCCCCCACTGAGTGGCAAAGGAGGGAGCCTCCTTCACATTGCACTTTACTGTTGACCCGGGGTTTGCTTCCCCAGTGCCAGAGATGATGCAGGCAGGAATCTGTGACAGGTCACCTCAGTTTGCTGGTGTTACCTTCTTGTCTCGTTGGTTCCCAACACCATGCTTGTCCCACCCATGTTGAGAGTGCACCCGGGCTGTTATTACTTCCGCTCCTTTGCATTATATCTGCTGCTGGAGAGACTGGATTCTTCATCCCTAGTGCAGGTCTTTTGAGGTTGGAGGGGACCCTTCCCCCAGCTTGGCAGAGGTGCTCAGCCCCCACACTGCTGGCTTCCCCAGCCTGAGATCCCTGGACCTGGAGTCCCTGAGACCCTGAGATCCCCGTGGCATAGGACTCACCCTTGCCCCCACACCCCAGCCAGTGGCCTAGGTTGCAGCAGGGGTGCGCTGGGAGCTCCTCTCCAAGGGTCTGCACAGTTTGAAAGGTATCCTACGACTTTGACTGTTCTTGGTATTTCTTGTAAGTGGTGCCATATAGTATTCACTTTTTCATGATTTTCTCATTCGTTTGCATAATGTCCTCAACATTCATTTATGTACTACAAAGGATCAGGAAAAGGTAAAATATGTGAGCAAGCTGTCTAGATGGGAGGCATACAGCAGGGGGTGAGGGAGAAGGGTCAAAACAAAGGAGAGAAGAGCACAAGGAACTGTGGTGATGGTCATGCTAACTCTGTGGAAACTGCACCTGAGGGGAGAGATCAAATATTGTATACAAATGAACAATGACATTAAGAAAATTTAAAAAGCCAGGCACGGTGGCTTGTGCCTGTAAGCTTCAGCCTACGAAGCAACCGGGGCTAGGGATCACGGTTTGAGTCCTGCCTGGGGCCCGTAGCGAGACCCAGTTCCAAAAAAATAGCTGGGCGTGGTGGTGCGCGCCTGTAATCCCAGCTACCTGGGAAGCTGAGGCTGGGGATTGCTGGAGTCCGTGGTACCCCGGGCAACGTGAGCCTGGGGTTCCATGGGCAAAAATAGCGAAACCTAGTCTCAAAAAAAAAAAAAATTAAAAAAATTTATGTGCTAGCTTGTGCCAGAATTTCCTTTATTTCCTTTTAACAGCTGAATAATATTTCATTGCATGTGTACATGTGCACAATCACACACACAGAGCGCATTTTCTTTATCCATTTATGTATTGCGGATACTTGATTTCTTTCCATGTATAAGCCATTGTGACTAAGGCTGCTATTTAAGATCTTGATGTCAATTCTTTTTGATATATACCCTGAAGAAGAATTGCTGGATTATACAATTCTTTTATTATTCAGTTCTTTTATTATTATTATTATTAATTTATTATTCATAAATTAATTTTTTCTTACATTGTTGTTATCCCATAGTGCTCCTGCCACTGTATCACCCCTGAGTCATCACCACAGTCTTTTGTGCTCACTCCTACTGTTTTGTGACCCCTCGTGCCTCCTTCTTTGCTGTATGCCTTTGTTTTCTGGTCAGCTTGCTAATTTTGACTTTTTTGGACCTTTTGCTTAGTTTCTCTATGTTTAACATATAAGTGAGACCATCTGGTATTTATCTTTTTTCATCTAATTTCAGCTGGATCATACAATACTGCTGTTAATTTTTTGAGGACTTGACAACTTTTCCGCAGTGTCTACACCACTTCACATTCCCACTAATACTGTGTAAGGGCTCCAGTTTCTCCACACTCTTGCCAACACTTGATATTTAATAAGTTTTTAATATTAATGTCCATGTAAAGAGGTATTTTGTAGTATTATTTCAATTTTTTTTGCTTTGGTAATTCCTAGTTCCGTGTTGGCCTGTGACTCTTGAATTCTATTTGCATACAGGCAAAAGCAACTTTTCCACCACTGAGACTGAATTATGAGACTTTTTGTCCCCAGGAATGAGAAAAATATGACTGAAGGGGGAATCTTTGTTACATAGAAAGATATATGAAAAATCAGCCTGTGCTCCTCTTACTACATGCTGGGGAGAGGAAGAAAAATAGGTGTAGGATGGAGAGATCTAAAATACTTGTTCAGGTTTTCCCCTTCCAAGAGTAGGGCTGTGACAGCAATGAGAGTGTTTAGAAACACTGGATGGCTGAGTAGTCGTTACTTAGGGGAGGATATAAGCTGTGTTGTGCTCAGAACATTTGACAGACAGCTCTCTGGGGAGAAAAACAACACTGAGTTTTCAGCATTTGCCAGTTTATATGGTGTAAATACTTCCAACATGGCTGGCTTCAAATTGCCAACACAACTCATTGAAGGCAAAGTTGGGAGGAGATGTGCAATAGCATGTCATTATAAAATCTTTCCCCAAACAAGTAAAGTAGTAAATAACCTCAAGAGCATAGATGATAGTTAAACATAAGAGAACATAGTTAATTTTGAGTATTTATGCTTTGTTTTCAATATATTAGTTGTAAGGCTATAGAAGTTAAGTTTTAATAATGTGTGTGTTTAAAAACCAACTCACAAAAGTCCTGAAACATAATCAGACTAGTGAGCAGGCTATAGAACACCACTGGCCACGAACCATTAAGAGCAGCACCCACAAAGGACACTGCATCATCAGTGAAGGATTTATAAGGATACTTGATCCCAGGGTAGCGTTCTTGGTCCCCCAGATCTTGGGCGAGAGTGTACAGCGTATTTCCAAGTGGAAGTGCTGAGAACTCAATGGGTTGCAAGGGCCAGGGGTTCAAAGGAAGAGGCCTGAATGTGCAAAAACTTCATGACTGGAGTTAATGCTGCACCTGTGGACCTGTCATCATGAAGCCCATATGATTAGACAGGCCAGTCTTCAGTGGTCACCTGTACAGGGGGCAGACCAGGTAACCGGTCTGCAGCAGCATCCATCAGGAGTGGAGAGCACCCTGATGGTCATGTGTTCCCCTTGTCTGCTTATGAGATCAGATCAATTCTGTTCCTTGATGCTGCTTTGAAGAGAAACAAGTGGGAGAAGAGGAAATCTAAAAGATTGCACATTTGACCCAGAGAGACTCACCATCTAAAAACAGCCTACACTGGAAGACAATTGTGATTCTGTAAATTAATACATTTCAGTTTGTTTATCTCTGTCCTACTATCCAGGTGGCAGGCAGACCTTTGCAGGGAGATCTATGAATTATAGGAAATAAAGACAGCAAGTTCTTTGCACTCCAGATGGTATGCACTCGTGCTGCACTGCTCCATCTTTTTCCCAGGTGTCACCCTCTCTGTTCCTCCCCTTCCCTGCCCCAGGTAAAGTCAATGGAAGCACCAGGATGTTATTGTAATTGGGGTTTGAACTGTGTGTTAGGTAACATTCCTCTGATTTGTCCTTAAAATGAATCAAATGCCTTATGGGGCCAGGCATGGTGTGTGGCTGTGACAAAGAGCTGGTACTGGGGTCAGGGGAGTGATGGAGGCAGTCTGTGAGCAGGGATGCAGGCAGAACCGGTACCCTGGTAGAAGAAAATGCTAAGAGAAAGGAACCATCTCATGGTCTCCTGAGAGTCTACTGAAGCAGAGTTTCTAGTTCTCCTCGTGAAAGTAAAGTGAATTAAAACAGGTAAGATGGCACTGACTTTCTTCAGATTTAAATTTTAATAGTCAATTAAATGTAATTTGTAAAATATTTTTTATTCTGAAAATCAATTTTCCACAGTAATGCAATCTTTCAAAAGAAAAAAAGAGCTCATTGATCTGGCTTTTCTACAAAGGACAATTGAAACATTTAAGGCAAGATTCACTTGTTTATCTCCATTTTAGTATGGAGATTTTAGAAACAAAGTACTGAACTTCAGGAACTGATTAAGGTTAACAGAATATGGGAATGCTCCTTTGTTCTTTTTTCCTTTTGGTATTCTCCTGTGTAAGAGCTGTACATTACTATGAATATGTTATTTAAGACACTTTTGTTCTGACTTTCTTTATAAACCCATTTTTTAAATTTAAAGGCACACAATAAAGCTTTATGCATTTATTAAAATATACACATTTTGGTAGATTTAGGATTTTCCCTTAATATCTTGGTAAATCAATATGTTGTCAATACCACAATCATTTGAAAATAAAACACGCCTCATAACATTTCTGTATATTATTTCTCTCTTCATGATACACAACAACATCCCATTGTACAGTGCACCAATGGGAATTAAAAATCACAGAACGAACAAACTTGAACAAATACAGCAATTTCATACCAAAAAAGAAAAGCAGAAAATGACACCAGAAATCACCATCTGCAAAAAAAGCAAGTTGTACTTCTCAAGGACCAAACAAAAAAGAAACAGGTTCATAAAATTTACAAGCTGTATTTATAACTTTGGATATGAATTAGACAGTAACTTTTTTTTCCACAGTGAGAAAAGCTAGAATGTTGAGCCTGTTGTTAGCGAGTATAAATACATGGGATGAGGACAATCACTGCTCTCTTAATCCTGCCGTCCCTTCTACCAGCCCAGACAGTTGAGGTATTTATGCTCAGTCATAGCATTAACAGTGCTTCTGCTTTGGAAAGCAGGGGTTTGCTTTCCAGTATAATTGAACTTCAGGGGTTGTACTGGCAACTGCCAACACGCATCACTAGGAGATGTGCAAAGAACAGTGACCTCATTCCAGCATCAGAATGAACACATCCCTCAGTCTACACTTCCCGGGAGATTTATATGACCCACAGTTCCCTAAAATCAGTGTCGCAATGTCAATGTCAGGAAAACTTAATAGGGAAAAATAAGTGACTCCAGGCTGCCTTGACTTCCTAGCTCTAATACCATTTCATTTTCTTTTTTCACTGCACCAAAATGCACTGACAGTTTGTCAAGAGTAGGGCATGAGTGCGGCCTGCTCCCAGTGCTTTCAGGTTAGAGGCTTGCTTTGTGGAAGTCCTGCGTGGATGTGGTCACACCATGCATGGTGAATACTGCCTCATGACTGCTAACACTATCTTTGTTCACTTCTCTTATTTCAGTCCAGTTTCTTTTTTAATGGGCTTCATTTCCTTTTGGGTTTTAAGTCCTAAAAAAGGAGGGCATTTTCTTAGAAAAGTAGTTTTGGCAAATGGCAACTGTCTCAGTGTTTTAGAACGATGCCTGCATTACCCGGGTCAAGCGAGAAGAAAGCATTTTGGAAAAGAAGTTGTTCCTGAGAAGGGAAATGAGTCACAACAACCTATCCTCTCAACCCCTGGGAAAATGGGACTAATAGTTAAGGATTTGGAAGGATTTTTAGTCACCCGTCTCTGTTCCGCTTGCAAACTACGGAGGAAACCCCTTGGGGAAACTACACCCTGGTCCCTGTTCCCAGCTCAGACACTGCTGCCAGCCCTGCTCCATCAGTTATGGTCGTTGCCTTTTCACGGTCCAGCCACCACTGGTTCCCAGCTGGCATCTCTCTTAGGGACTCTAAAGGGCCCCTATTGACAAATAGGTTCTGGGCATCAGGGGGGCACATAGGAGAATATAGGAGGATCTGGGGCTCTGTGAAG
Organism: Uropsilus gracilis; assembly: GCA_004024945.1. Lineage (NCBI taxonomy): Eukaryota > Metazoa > Chordata > Mammalia > Eulipotyphla > Talpidae > Uropsilus > Uropsilus gracilis. Next base: position 33,457 of record PVHY01001292.1, read on the forward strand.
ATTTTTGGGGAGAAATGCTTTTCTTTAGTAATTTTGTTTCAAAGAGCATGCAAAGGTGTAGCCTGGTGGTGACTTTTGGGGTATGCATCCCCTTTGCACTCCCCTCCCAGTCACTCCAGAAATGAAGGTGTTCGCTAGACTGCTCCTTCACCTTACGGGTTACACCCCAAAGTGGAACACTGTCTACCTCCTGGATACCAGCTCTGGTTTCAGACACATTTTCTGATTTCTGACTTTTTCCCTCAACAAGGGAAGATTCTAATCTGAGATACCAGATTAGCCACACCTGTTACTGACCATCACACGAAAACAGGTGGGAGAAGGACAATGATTTCCTTTATTCTTTTAGGCCATCCTCATCCTCAAGCTCCTATATCTTCCATTTATGGTGCAGGAAAGCAGTAGTCCTTTGCATGGTAGACATTCAACACTGAGAGAAAGGAGGTCAAGCTTATCAACTCATTTCAGGAGAAGGGGAAAGACATTTCTTTGAGAAAGTTTGTGCTTGATATCCCAGTAACTGTTATGTTTCCATCTTAACAGCCCACAGTTTTCCAGAGAAGGGCAGTCATCAAAATCTTGAGCTTAGTTATAGATGTCAAAAGTTGTTGGGTTTGGTTCCTTAAATTTTCTGTTCAAAAATTTCAAGTGGCTGCAAATAAATTTCTTGATTTCTTTGCACAAGTTAAATGCCTGTTTCTCTCCTAAGCCAGTGATGAAATAGGACATAGGACTCAAAGGAAGACTCGAAGTTTGTTGCATGTATGGCCGTTTCCCTCCCTTAACATATTAACTCAACTTGGAGTATGTTCCTGGTTTGTCTGCTCCTGGCATGCTGAGGGAGCCAGTGCCCACTGCTGAAGACCACTTGTCCCTGCTTCATTCTCCCCTGGTCTTCCCATGACCCCCACCAGATCTCTGTCTCCTCACTACCCCAACCTCGCTAGGAAAGAGAAGCTACTTCACCCACATTCAGATTTTATTTTCCACTCATACTTCTCTTTAAACATGTCGAATGAATACTGCCCTGCCTCATCTGTCTGGAAGGATCTCAAGTCGATAAGAATGTGTTTAAATCAGGCAGATTTTTTGAGTCTTAAAACCAGCTCATTTCTGTACAAATCACTCATAATTACTTTACACTGAATCCCCAAGAATGCGGTTCACAGCCCAGGAACTGTATCTTTAAGGTTGAGCTTAGGGGACAGAAAACATGGCATTGCCATTTTATTACATTAAAATGACAAAAGGACCTCAGGAAACCAGAGCTCTAAACACTTATTTTTGAGGAATGTAAAGAAGAAGTAGAAAATAGTAATTATTTGAATTCGGTGATACCCATTGGGTCTAGGTATAATAGCAATTTATTTGCAAGCATAATTATAGAACTAGTTTCAGTTGACTTTTCCCCTCCAACTATGTTAAAGCCCAGTGCAATCAACCGTGAGATCTTGTCAGGCTTGCTTGTTTTATCTACATTTGTCAGACTCCAGTGCTACTTGTTCTCTGGACTGCGAGCCTCAAGGGCAGCTATTACACTTATTTTCATTGCCATTACTTATTAGTAACTGGTACATTCTCAATCAGTGCTTTTTGAGTGAAGAAATGCACTTTCACCTCCTCTCTGTAATCCTCAGGCATGCCAATATGGCAGAGGCCTCCAGCTTTAAGAAAGAATAGAATTAAACACTAGTCAGTGTATTCTGAAAAACTTTTGGCATCACATCCATTCAGGAGAGAAAGAGCAAGGGATTTGCAACTTTACCCCCCTTTCAGGAGATTCTCTTAAAGATGTTTAGTTTGATCTAAAAGGTACCTTCACATCCTTCTCAATCCTATTTAGCATGGCCTCGGGGTCCCTGACACCCAGGAGTAGAATTTTAGCCTGTGTGTTTCTTCCCATTGCACATGCTCTCATGTATTGTGTTTCTGACAACATTCCTTTAAAATACCCTCTTATGACCTGGAATTAGACCTTAACCAGGTGGCTATCTCTCCGGGCTTTGGTAAAACTGCTCTGGGAAATAACAGGAGACACCCGTGTCTGAAATGAGCCACTCCAGAGGAGAAAGGCTCAGAGGTGAAATGTGATTCCAGGGAATGCCATTCCCTAAGAAGCAGGGCTGCAGCATTTTTTGTAAATGGAGTCCACCAATCAAATGGTTGCCTACCTCAAAAAAGGACAGAATTTATAATTTTGGAAATCTGAAATAGAATTTGCAATGTGATCCCGGTGACTGGGTCACTTGGCCTTGTAAAGATTTTTATCTGATTATAAAACAAATGGCCTGCTTCTTCAAGGCATAGTAATGCCATGAAATCATGCTTTAGTTTTGCCTCTTTCAACCTATCAGAGGAACTGACAGTCTGATAGAAGAGAAGGCGTGACTGAGTGTTCATTTCTACCCATGTCCTGCTGGCTATCCCTGCAAGAAATGGCTACTTAACATTTTCCGGGCATCTAAATATTTCCGGGTTGTTCTGACCATACTATCGAGCCTGAGTATTGCTTCATGGGAACTCCGAATATTTTGGAGAAAATGGTTTCAGAATCCCCAACTTTTGGTGGACCCCAAAGTTATAGTTTGGAGATGGAAAATCTTGGCAAAGAAAAGAAACACATGTCTTCTCCATGAATCTGTTTGGGGTGTCAGGATGCAATGCTGCTTGCTGAGGAAGTGCCAAAGCCTGCCAGCCCACCTGGTCTTGGGGAGCCCCCTCAACTGGGTGTACTGTGGGCTCTGCCCTGTGGCCCCAGGGGTGGAAATGCTGTCTCTGCCCACACCCGCCTGCTTTGGCACATCTCCAAGAGGAGCTACAACCTCACTGTGATTTGAGTCTGCTCCTTGCTTTGGGGGGGGGGGCTCTGATAGTTGTACCCAAGATAGACTTTCTTGTTTCATTTATTTTACAGGGGGACCAGCTGTGGGACCCAGGATAACTCTTCCGCAGAACTCTCCTGAAGAAAAAAAGTAGTGAATGACAGGCCATGACTGGGGGCTGACTTTGGGGGCTGGATTTTTGAAATGAGAGTCAAAAAAGTTTTCACCTTCTAGCCCATAGGTTGAGTTACTGAAAATAAATCATCATTTCTACACACTTCTGGTGCGTTTGCTCCTACTCTGGAGAGTAATCTAACTCATCATTTGCAATCAGGGCCTCTGAGTTCTGTCTGTGTTTGCTTTTGCTCTTCGCTTTGCTACTTGTCCGGGTGTTTGCCTTTGCATCTGACATCTGCTGGTAACGGAAGCCTTTGTCCTCCGCCGGCCCACCCCAGCTCTCCTGGCTCTCGCCCTCCGTGGCGTAGGAGAAGCCCTCCTCCACAGAGAAAGGGTCGTCCACGTCGTAGCGCTGGTACATGCTTTGGTGCAGGGCCTCTTCGCGGGCGCTGATTTCCAGGGTGCTGTTCCAAATGCCGTAGCCAAAGTAAATGAGCATACCTGCAAGGGGAGAGGGAGAAGGCCCAGGTGAAGAAGCAGTGACTTTGGGACCCCCAGCCCTAGCAGGGAGAGCTCCCTCCATGGTGATAGATGAGCTGGCAGCGGTTGTATTTTCTTAGGTTGACACAATATTTTGAAATGATTTGAATTAGATGTCATTAAAAATTTTGGAGATCTTGCATGAAAGCGATCTGCATTTGTGCCTTTTGCTAAAGGTTGGAAGGTCTGACGACATTGTTTGCATTTCATTGTGGCAACTGTTGGCTGGAGGTGAGAATGAGCTGCCCCGTTGATGGGATATGGGCTCAGTCCCCTCTTTGCCAGTCAGCTCACTACATGCATGTAGGTACCCGTCAGAAATTTGCATTTTCAGGCCTGGTATGATGGCGCATGCCTGTAAGCGGCAGCCTAGGAAGCCGTGGTGGGGAACAGGGATCGCGGTTTGAGTCCGCTTGGGGCAACGTAGTGAGACCTACTTTCAAAAAAAAAAAAAAAATGCTGGGTGTGGTGGTGTGCGCCTGTAATCCCAGCTACCTGGGAAGCTGAGGCTGGGGATTGCTTGAGTCTGTGGTACCCCAGGCAACGTGAGCCTTCGGTTCCATGGACAAAAAATAGCGAGACTTAGTCTCAAGGGGGAAAAAAAAAAGAAAAAAAAAAAAAAGAAATTTGCATTTTCTACCCTCAAAGATTTATGGCTTAGTACAGTGTATTTCCAATCCTTTCACGATATTTTATTATCGTAGGCCACCACTCAGGGACTCCATTTTTATTTTGCACTTAGAAACATGTATGTAGTAATTCTATGATTCTCTTACCCTTTTTCACTCATCAAAAGCATAATACATTACTACCGCTCAGAGCTGTTTCCTTTTGTGTGTTTGGAGAGGCTAGTGCATGCCACAGCTGTGGTCCTTAGAAGATCTGTGGTATGATTTTCTATGCCAGGTGATTCTATTTTATAGAATCTGTAGAAAACTGACATTTAATGTTTGCTGAGTGAATGGATGAGAACTCCAAAGGGACATGCAATGTCCAGTGCATCCCTGCTTTAATGTCACTCCAAGCAACAATTAGAAATTAGAAATTAAGATATTCACCTTCCTAATTCATACATAGATTCATATGGGCACATGGTTTGTTTTCACTGAAATAGAAAAGATAATATATAAAAACTTGAGACCCCATGTTTTCTACCCATGAAAGCTTAGGGCCTTTAGGGGAGCTAAGAACCAAAGCCTTGGGAAGTCACAGGGCATGAGGATAAAGAGTGTAAACTCTGGGTTCAAACCCTGCTTCCTTTGCTTTCAACTGTGCAACCCTGGATCAATTACTTAGCCTCAGCTTTCCCTCCTGTTAGGCCTGGGAGTTACTGTACCTACAACAGGGGGCCACCATGAGGATGAAATGAGACAGGAGGTGGTTCTCTCCCCTGGCTGCATTGGGAGACCACTGGGGAGGTTTTGATCACACTGATACTCAAGTCCTGCCACTGGAGGTTCTGACTTAATTGTCCTACAGTGAGACCTTAGCGGAGAGGTGTCCTAAACCTAGGTGATTACAGGCGTCGGCCAAGGCTGAGAGCCTTGGCAGGAACCTAAGGTGCCTGATGCATGTCCGCTGGCCAGCCACATGGTAGCCTGGTCACTGGGAGACCACTCAGATATGCCACCTCTGTCCCAGCCCTGACACCTGGAGGTATCTCCTGGACTCTTGACTCCTGGACAGGGCCACTTTCCACTTGGGTGCTTCAGAAATCCTGCTCCCTTTGGAATTTGAAGTGTCTTTTTAAGCTTGGATTGCTTCCTTATCTCGAATGACTTTCTTCCTGCCCCCTACCTCCTACAATCATCAGTGAAATCAACTTTCTGGGAGCCAAAGTAAGCAGAGATTTATGGTCCTAATTGGCAATAAATCTTAGAGTTAATCATTTGCAGATGTGTCTATTCTCAAATAGCAACTTCTTTCTGAGCATGTCTCTCGTCTGTGGGTGGGGTGTGGCCAGGAGGATGGTTATTATGCTTGTGGAGAACAAAGTACCCAGTGCAGACACTCCTCTTTGCAGCATGCTTGAGACCTGAAAATGACTTCAGGAGCCCAAGTGGGAGCAACCAGCACGCCCCTCCTTTTGAGCAGTTTTGCCTTTTGCCTCTCTTTTCTCCTAGCTACCAGGCAGGTGCCTCATCTCATCTTCTTCTCCTCTTGGTTTCTGTAACATCAGTCCTTTCCTCTTGGATTACATCTTTGGACCCTAATTATAAGAGCTATTTCCTTACTGAGATTAATGCCATTTTTTCTCTTTTGGCTTTGCTCCTAACTTCTCTTCTCTGCTTCTGTGTAGGTCACTGTTCAAGCATGGTTTGACATCTGTGCTGACAAACTTCCCTTTGCCCCCACCAGGTTTTGGGGTGTTGGGCAGATGGAAATTTGTGGGAGTTCTCTAAAAGCCTTGTGATTGCTCATAGAAACGTGGTATTACAACTGGAAAAGCATCTCTAGACTATCCATCTAGTGGAATACCTTCTTTTCACTAAACAGAAACAGTGCGATAGATGAAGCCACAGCTTGGACCTGAGAGGGACAGAACAGTGTTCCCTGTGGAGAGGAGAAAGACTGGCAAATCCAGTCCTTCACACTGCCCTGTATTGTAGTGAGTACTCAGGAAATGGTTAGGTTTACTTTGCTCTTTGGGAATGGCTGGATGGACATGTGTGTGTGTGTGTGTGTGTGTGTGTGTGTGTGGTGTGTGCGGATGCATTGGCCATGGTTACCGGGGGAAGCACCCCATGGAAAGCTGCCATGTAAATATTTATGGGCCCTTTAATGTTTGCTCTGTGCTCCCTACAAAGTGTGTCACTTTGGCTTCAGAAATACATTTCAAATCTGAGTGCTATGAATCATGAAGTGACTCTGATGCTGCCTGATGGAATAAATAGCTGGATGGGCAAAGGCATTCTCTTAGGTCTTGGTGTTCTGTCTGCCTTTATACTTGTTGCTGGTCCTTGAGGCAATGTCGGAAAAAGGGTAAAGCAGAGAAGGATTGGAGAAAAGGAACAATGGAGGGGGAAAAGAAACAGAGGGAAACAAATGAAGTGAGGGAGGGGGATTGAGAGAGAGAGGGAGAGAGAGAGAGGGAGAGAGAGAAAACATGTCCTACCATCTGTCACACATAAACAAGGGCTTTGTGTTGGAGGAGTAAACAGAGCTGCTAAAAGCCTCCTGTGTAGAAACAGCGTGTTTTGTTTCTGCTTCTTTTTTCAGTTGGCTAAGAGAACTAAGCATGAGGTAGTTTCTGCAAATCTGTGGGGGTTCTGGGAATACTGAGTTATTCAAATGAACTTCACATGGCACCTCTGGGTGCTGAGGTCCTATAATGATGCCTTGATTCTGTTGAACCTTTCTTCCAAGGAGTTCAAAATGTTATATAAATATTATTTTGTTTAGATTATTTCTTGCCTTTTGGGAAGGTATGTGTATGTTTATAATTACATGCAGTTCGACAAAATAAAGAATTGTCCACTGTGACACAGTTATCAGGCAGACTGTGAACCCTTCTGGGTCTTTCCACGCCCCAATCTTTCTGCCGGTCATTTCTCCCACTCTCCAGGAGTTTCTAGCAGGTATAGATCATTAAAACAATTTGAATACATATAATTTGGCCAGCCTTGTACAAGGGCCTCATCAGTAACTCCTCCCTGCCCCTCACTCCCATCCCCTTCCTCTTAAAGACTTCATGAACAACAACAACAACAACAACAACAACAACAACAACAAACTCTTAGTGTCATCATTGCATCTGAAAACTATTACTAGTTCCTCAATATCATCTCACAGCTGGCAGGATTACAATTTCCCTGGACTTCTCATACCTGTGGGGAGGAACTCTTTGGCATAAGAGGCCATACACTTATTTGGATGATGCTTTCGCTGCCTGACAGGATGTTGGGGCACTGTTATTTCAGTTGTCCCTAGGACTGGCATTATATTACTTTGTAAACCTTTCCAGATGGCAAAAGTTTATCTTTTGACTGTAGAGTTGCTTTTGGCAGAAGCCAGAAGTCATTTGGAAACAAATCTCCAGAATAACTGACAAATAATACTTATTTTATTTGCATATTGAATTCTGCCATCCCTTTAAAAGCTTAGCTCTTTGGAGTTACACATCTTATATCTGTATAAATGAGAGGCGGGTGTGATGTTAAAAAACGAGAAGGGAACTAACTTCTGTGCTGCAGCAGGGTGCTAGAGGCCCCCTGCTGGGTTGGAGGTATTTTCAATTGATGAATGGGGGTGAGTGGGGGTGAGGAAGGGGGCACGCTGGGCAGGGACTAGTTAGCAGTAGGTGCAGAAGTGTTTCCATATTTTAACTACAAACCTGGCTGTTCTCGGCCTACAGGTAGAATGATATAGCTGGTGGAAAGTAATGGCAATGAGAACTGTGAAAGGTGTTTGCGTGGAAGGGACACACAAAAGAAGGTTTTAGAAATTCTCTGGTGGAGAATGTGCCTGTGAGAAGTTCTGGCTAGAAAGGATAAAGAACCAGATTGTCGGCAATTGAATGGCCATTTTTTAATGTAACAGGATGCTTTATGACCATACAACTCTTTATGAAAAGCTCTTTCTTGCCCACTATCCCAGGGGCATTAAGAACTCTGAAATAAGTTAATGCTGAAATGGTACTTGATCGCATATCTCTGAAGGCTAAATTAAGGACTTTCCCTGTTTTTCCCAGCTCTGGTAGGGAAGGTTCAGGAAGCTTGCCTTGGGATGCTAAGGTGCCTTAACATCATCTGGTGAAACACGGCCTCACTCTACCTATTGTTCCTTAAGCAATTATCCCAATCCTAAGTGAAAGGGGAGTGCGAAGGTTGATCACGGTGTCACGTGGGCGCTCATAGTGAAAGCAGATGTCTAGCCCTGTGGGCATGAGTTCAAGTTGAGGAGCAGATGCCTGATCTCTGCAGTCCTGGGGGAGCTTCCTGTTCTCCCCAGGCAGTTCCATGTTCAGCCAAGGGGTGGTGTGTCACCTGACTTCAGACTAGGTGTGGCTGCCTCTTCCTGGGGTGCATTTTCCAGCAGGAAGCCCTGCCCGCTGCAGATAACTGAGGTACTTTGTTATGTCCAGACACTTTTATTTTCACCACTCTGGGACCAACTTTCCAAAACAGACATTTGCCAACGCAGACATGAAGACTGGAAGGTGAAAGAAGGCATCCTCTCCACTCACACCCACCACAATCCTTACCAACTTCCTCTCTTGCTGATTATTTAAAAAAAAAAAAAAAACCACCGTAAGCCCTGTGGATTGTAATAACAATAGGGCTTGTTTAATATGGTGTGTCCAGGAAGAGAGACCTAGGATGAAATGTGTGTGTGTGTGTGCGCGCGCGCGCGTTGTGTTAGTGGATGGGGAGTGGGGATATGGTTCTCTCCCTGACCATGCAGCTGATGGTACACAAAGGCACATTATGCTTTAATTTTCCACCCACAAGATGGAACGGAGGACCCTTATTTTGTTTGAAGGGTAGAATGGTCATGAGATAGAATGCAATCTTCTTAAAGACTATGAAGAAATTCAATAACCCAGGCCGGCAATTCCACTTCGAACCCAAGGGAAATGTGTCGATGTGTCCACCAAAATAAGTATAAGAATGTTCTTAGCTCTATCTATAGCAGCTCCAGACTAGAACACGCTAAAGGCCCATGGATACAAGAATAGACAAATATGGTGTGATATATTACAACGGCAGAAGACTGGACAGGAGAAATGTTGAGCGAGAGCCGCTTAGACACCCCCTTTCAGGGCTTCGCGTGCATCCCAGGTGCAGCGCACACCTGCTTCCAGGCTCTTCTACCTCCGCCATGGCCGCCTCTCCCTTTGCGCTTTGCCTCCCGGGAGAGACAGCCTTCTCGCTGCGACTGGGTGCGGAGCAGCGGCGGCCGCTTCCTCGCCCGCTCGCTCTGCTTTGCACAGCGCCTCTGCCGGCCGGCAGCCGCCACTGCAGGCCTCGGCTCCTGCCCCTCCCTGCAGGACTGGCCCTGCCTGCGGCAATCCTCACCCGGGGCTTATGATTGCTCTTGCTGTCTGAGACCGGCTTTGAGTCTGAAGCTGACAGCTGTGTTCTCCTCTGCCTCCAACGAAAGCTTCAAGCTTATCATGGGACCTGTCACCGAGAGTTTGATTCTTGGTGCGCTTCCAGGCCCCAGTGTCTGACTCCCCTTCTCCACCTTCTGGTGCCACAGTGGCTGCTGAGGAGCAGTTCCTGCGGCCTTTCAGATGCTCTCCGGTGATGACCCCAAGGATGGTCTTCTGTTTAGAAGACAATCTTTATGGTTTAACACAGGCTTCAGGAGGCCCAATGCCCAAACCACAGGCAGGCCGCTACATTTATAGAAAGAAATGTGTTTTCTCAGAAGGACTGAAAACATTCCAGATGAAAACTTGGCAGCCCCCGGGGGAAAGAGGCCCAAGAGTTGGTCTAACATATGATAAATTTATAATAAAGGCCCTCGGGGAATCTAGGCCTGAAAAATACTCTGGAAACACAGAGGCACAGCATTCTCTCTGGTCTCTGCTAGTTCACATACCCGGAGACCCCGTCCAGCCCCTTGAGAGTCTTCCATAAGACCTTATCCTCTCAGAGAACAGGAAAATGAAGGCTGCTTGTTGCTCTTTCTGTTGGGATTTTAAGACTTTGCGTTCTGTATTATTGCTCATTTGAAGGGAAAGAGGCAAGTACTGGGTGATCTTGCTGGGACTTGTGCCTTCTTTCACTGTTAGTTGTGTTCTTGTGAAGGTCAAAAGCTTAGCCAAACACTTTCTAAACTGCTGTAATTAAGATTCATTTAGAGAAGTTCAGATAAAAAAAGTATCTATGCGAATTATCAAGTTATGACTCATCTGCACCATGTAAATCTTTTCAAAAAGTAGCTGATGTTTCATAAGAAGCTCTATTTAAAGATATCTCTACTATTCTTCCCAGCAAAGCTATACTGTGAATACAGAGATAAAGAAGAAAAATCTGACATTTTGGAAGCTCAGAAGTTTAGAGGTGGGATATTTGAACAAGCTCATCAAAGTTATATAAGCCACCCTGAGGTTATGAGATTGATAAATTTTACACATGTAAAAAGTATTAACAAAATAAAATGAAACAAGACAGGGAGTTTTTACAATTAAATTATCTGTCCTGTTTACTAATATCGTCTCTCTAGATTGGTAGCTTCCAAATTTGAACATGCATCAAAAGCACCTGGAGGACTTATTAACTTAAATTGTCCTAGATGGTTCTGATTAGGTCCTTCTGGGAGGGGATCCAAAATTGTGTGGCTAATTGGTTCCCATGTGATATTAGGCTGCTGATCTGGGACCACTTTTTAAGAACCAATGTTCTAGATCACTATAAACCTAAAACAATCACTGCACACTAGAACTACCCGGGAAACTTAAAGAAAATCCTCCAAAGGCTTGCTCACACCAGGTAAAATCTCTTTTTCTCTCTCCCCCCTCTCCCCCCTCCTGCCCTCTGTGTGTGTGTGTGTGTGTGTGTGTGTGTGTGTGCGTGCGTGCATGTTCTGAGTCTAGAATATTTCTGAGGCAATTCAGGTGATCCTGGTATGCGGCCAAGACTGAGATTCTTTGTTCTAAGCAAAGCCTACTCATACAGCAGCCTTCAAAGATGATGATAGCAAAGCGACAGAAAGGTACTTGCTGAACTGCAGGCTCCTATGCCCTCTGTCTGAATAGCCACAGGCTGCAGGATGGCATCCTCCCATCCCAGGGAGTAGCACTTTCTGGAAAGAGTTCGAAGTTTGTGTTATCAGTGAGATTACAAAAGACTTCTGGGAGTTTTCTTCTGACTGATAATTGGGAGGGCAGTCTGACTCAGAACAGGTTCATATTGTTCTTTGGTGTGTGATAGCTAATCTGGGGGACAATGAATCATTTTAGAATTTTAAAAGGAAGGCAGAAAAGAAACAATTCTTACTGCTCTCCCCAGTATTTTTTTTTTACTTAAGCCCCAAACATAACCAGAACGAGGCTAGCAGAAGTTTCTGCAGTCTTACAGATGTGCAAACTGAGGCCCAAAGGATTCAAGTGAGTGCTATCATAAGGAGGTGATAGATCTGTAATTAGAAATGGACGATTTCACTCCAAAGCCAAGAGCCCCTGTCACCTCACCACTTTTTCAAAATAACCTCTGGTGCTCCAGAGACTTAACATTATACAGACTGGCCACGTCATTTGTGGGTCCCATTGCAAAGTGAAGTCATGGAGTTTTTGTTGAAAGTTGTTTAAGAAACCAAAGCAGCATCAGCAGAACAATAAACCAAGTTCAGAGTCCTGAGTCACTGCGCAGGTTCCATGCCTATGAAGCCAACCCTGATGTTAGGTCTCAATCTGCACAAACTGCGTAAGAACATCTGCTCAGGGGTGCTCTAGTGGGGAGTCATAGGCCCAGATCAGAGTATGGGGTTTCTGGATTGTAATAATAATGCAATGAAAAATGTCCTAATGTTCCTGTGGACCTCGAACATTTATGTAACCTCTTAGTTTCAGTTCATTAATCTGGAAATCGAGAGAGTTCAAATAGAGGTGGTTCTAGACCATCACAGTGTTTCTCAAATTTTGAAGACTTTTTATGTATATGCCACATTTTAAACAATCTACCGCATATTTAGTATGGTGGCTGTGAGCAAGGACATTGTACATACACCAGCTGAGTTCTGCTTTAGACTCTGCTACATTCTAGCTCGGTGGCCTCAGTGAAGTGCCTCAGTTTCCTCATCTGTATGTGGGAGATTGATGTAAAGATAACATTAATTAGCATAAGTAAAGTCTTTGAAATAATGCAGGATTGTTAATTATTTCTATGAATCCTGGCACCTGTACTGGTTCTCATGTTTTATCCATTAATTTGACTCACTTTTAAATTAAAACATAATCATCAGGTCCATGTAAGTATATATCTTTTTCTAGTGTATGTGAAGTTTTATAATAACTGTATTTTTAAACAGCTTATTCTAATAGTCTCTAAAATCAGCCCATGCATTACCAATAGGATGTTAACCACACTGGGTAATGCTGAACTAGACATTGAAGGCCTCTGCCAGCTTTAATTGCCTAGGAATAAATGAATGAACCTGTGTGCACTTGTGTTTATACTTTTATTCACTGGGCAAAAACATGACCAAAATATTTCTCTTGATTGCTGCCCAGAATAGAATCCTTCCATTGATTAGCTACATGTTCTAGTATAAACAGAGAGTATAAACAGGTTAAACAGAGAGATTGTGAAGAGATCATATAAAGTCAGGAGATTCTCTCAAGAAATCCTTCTCAAGTCTAACAGAGGATGAGACATTGAGTAGTGGAAAATTGGGAGTAAATATTTATAGGAAGGCATAAATGGTCATTAAGGGTGAGGTATCTGCTGGAAGATGCATGCTTTTGTGTACCACATTTTCTCCATTTTCCTCTATCTAAATTCTATTTTATAGGTCAAGTTTCAATTCTACTCCCTAAATTTCTTTCCAGTTATTCTGACTAGAAGCTTCTGTTATGAGAGTGTCTTTATAATCACTCAGCACATACTATGTTCTAGGCACAGAGGAGACGGTTTTGAACACCCATATCACTCGAGATATGGGTAGCTGCTAATCAGTGAGCCTCTATACTACTTTACCAAGGCTGAGATTCATGTGTATTTGTCCTGCATGTCCTTGGGGAAGGGACTATTTGTTCTATTACTTTTCTGTTCTTTGAAGCACCTAAGAAGCCTCCTTAGGTAAGTACTGTCTACCAGAGATCCCAGGTTACCAAGTTGTATAGGGAACATGAAGGTCCTGACTAAGAAACATTAAAGTTATTCTGCATTTAACCATCTCAAATTAATTTAAAGCTCTGATCCCAGGCATCTCATCATCAGAGCTTCTCTGATATGATAAACTAATAATGTGACACACCGTAAAGCACTCATTGTAAAGCAGTCACAAAGGAAAATTAGAACTCTTGGGAAAAGTACAGGGCTTCTCAAATGCCATGAATTTGAGTTTAAAGAATGGCTCTACACATACCCAAAGCTGTGGGCAAAGAGGGCCTAGACAAGTCATACTGTTAACAGAAGGCGAGAAAATCAACGAGGATGATGGAATGATGGTTACTTCTCAAGGGAATGACTGGCATATAGAATGATGAAAAACAACCCTCAGAAAGAATGAGAAAACCCTTGCCTATTTACAAAGGTCAGTGTGAAGTGAGAGATGCTAAATGGTCCCAGGATGCAATTGTGTCAGAACAATTATGCCAACAAATCACATTGCTTCATACTTTTTAAAATTCACACTGCTTATTTTAAAATTTAAGTCATGATTGCCATTTAGATGAACATTATTAAATATAAGAGAAATAATTTTCAAAGTAGTTTTCAGTTTCACCATTTTTAGTTTCTAAGATAGAATTTCAATTTCCTGCCTCACTTTCACTATGCTATTTTTGTCCCATTTTTAATGTGACTTCATTTTAAGTGAACTTTCTGTGCCATTAATTCTCCATAAGAATCCCACCTCATAGTAGAATTCAATGAATTGATGGATTGATCAGCATCATTCTTCAAAACCAATGACCATAAGGGGCAGACAGGGCACAACTAGCCTTATTGGTGGTAACACAGAAAGCACGGGTTCACAGACCCAGCTAGATTTCTCTTGAATTAGAGCCACCTCGTCTACATAGGAGGCCATTTGGGGATGAGCCTGTTCAAGACCTTAACAAGGAACTCCCAAGGCTCCAAAGGAAGTTGCTTACCCACAAAGCACCAGACGGCAAACCGGATCCATGTGATGGTGGAGAGCTTTAGCATGAGATAGATGTTCACCAACATGGCAAAGGCAGGCACAAAAGGGAGGCAGGGGGCCATGTAGGGCAGCTTCTTGGGGTTCTCTGGCTGTTGCAGGATCACAAACACCAGGGTGCCGATCAGCAGCACCATCAGAACAACCAGAAGGATGGCCCACCAGCTCTGCTCTGAGATGTAATCAGAGCCAAAGATGATGAAGGAGCAGAAGATGAACATGAGGATGAAGAGCAGGAGCACGCAGATGGTCACCGTGTGTCCTGTGGCTGCCGTGGGCCGGTCCATTTTTCCTGGCAGGCCCAGCCGGATCCTCATGGTATAGTAACGGGGGCCAATCAGCTTCTTTAACTTGATGAGATAAATGTTTTCAGATTCATCAGCTTCTATGCCTGTGGTCATGTCCACAGTACCATAGTTGGGGTGGTTGACATTGTAGGTTGACTTGTCTGATTTCCCTATAAGCATCTCATTGTCTCCCAAGGATGGTAAATTCTTGGCCCCACATGTGTTGGTGGCTGGACCAGAAAACTCTTCCCCTTCACTCACAGGAGAACACACATCCTTCTCACAGTCAGCCAGGATGCCCTCCTTCTTCTTTGTGTGCTCTTCAGACAAGAACTTGACAAAACCATCGATGTCGCTCTCCGGTTGGTATCGAAGCAGCAAGACACAGACAGAGACCAGGGTGTAGGCGAGGAGTGTGCCAATGGACATCATCTCTATGAGGTCTCTCAGGCTGACTAGCAGAGAGAGGAGAGCTGCCAGGAAGCCTGACACGATGCAGGCCACCACTGGTGTCTCTGTGTAGGAGCTCACATGGGCTAGGAACCTGGGGGAAGGTGCAAGCAGAGGGTTAAAAGTGGACAGTTGAGGGTGACTCCTTCCAACATGGCTTAGTGCCCTCTCTCCCGTGCCTCTAATTTACTTCTGGATTCACTGCTTTAAACACACCTGTTATGCTGACCCCAGGATTTGATTCCCTGGCATATAATTTAAAGTGAATATATTTTCTTAGTTTTGTAGCCAAAATTTTAAAATTCCTTCTTTACTATGTGATAGGGACTGAAATGGAAAGCCAGGCTTTGTTGTGAGGAAGTGAACATTGGAGAAATTGTATGCTTGATTGGGGGTTACCTATGTTAGCCAAAGTGTGGTCCATGGATCAGCAGGAAATTCATATTTTTGGGTTCACTGGAAATCCTATTACACCAGAACCTATGTGTGTGTGTTTGGGGGGGGACCAGCAAACTGTGCTTTAAAATACCTCTAGAGGATTCTGATTTATGCAAAGCTTGAGAAGCACTGAACTGTAACAAAGATACAGGGATTTAGCTGGAAAAGTAGCTTAATCATTAAGGTAATGTGCTCATGCAGGCTTAATCCAGCCTGTTACCAGCTGGAGAGGATCAATAAGGGCCCTTGCTAGCTCTAATTACAATAGTCAAGACATGGAAACAACCTGATTGCTTCAGAAACGATGACTGAATCAAGAAGATGTGGTATCTATACACAATGGATTACTACTCAGCAATGTAAAAAACCTCAATGTCAAAAACCATTTGTGGCAACATGGATCGAGCTGGAAGGGATTATGTTCAGCAAAATAAGGAGAAAGGTAAATATTGAATGATTTCACCTATATGTGGAATATAGAGAAACTGAATAAAGCATCGGGGGAAAAATACACAACGTGGCTGACCATAGATCTGAGGAGGCATACAGCAGGAGAGGAGTAGGGGGAGAGATAAAACAAGGAGGGAAAGGCACAAGAGATGTATCACGGGCGCCATGGTGGTGAGAGAACTGCAGGGACTACACTGGAGGGGAGAAATCAAGCACCATGCAAAATTTAACAAAGATGTAAGAAAATAAATAAATTTATAAATAATTAACAACAACAACAAACCCCCCCAAACCAAGGAGCATTGGATGGCAAGTGCTTTTTTCACAGTTCCTGTCGGTCTTATGGAGGTACCACTCTCCTCCCTGCTCTCCAGTTCATCCCTTATTTTCACCATTCACACAAGACTATAAACTGTGCTCGGAGCCACAGCAGCTTTCCTCCTGGTGTTCTGTGGCAGAAGGACCTATGGAGTGTGTGAAGTTGTCTGCATCACTTTGGTCTACCCAGTTCCCCAAGGATAGCAGCTCTGGCCTGGTTATGACTGCAGAGGATATGCAGAGAATTGGAACAGAAGATGAGGAGAGAGAGTCTCGGAGCTGGGCCTCCTGCACTCCTGAGAGCTACTTGGCATCTGTGGTGAAGAATGGCCTCTTTTCCTGGTGAAGAATGCCTTCTGTGCTGGCTCCTCACTCCATGTGCCCTGGGGCCCAAGAGATGGGTCTGTTCTCTATGCCATGGGCATGGCCCTGACAGGGATGAGAAGTGACCATCACTGGGTATGGTTAAGAATTCTAGCTATGGAGTCAGATGGTCCTAGATCAAAACCTGGCCTCCCATTCAGCAGCTGGGGGTTTAGGGCCAGTTTTTGTCAGCTCTCTGAGTATACACATCTAGAGTGCTCATGTGCAAAACAGTTAAAATGCTGACTTGGCGGAATACCGGAAAACACCCCAGATACACAGACACCCTATAAATGGTGGCTGTTGTGCCACTGTGTTCCCTTCGGAGGGTCTTATCCTCTCTCTGATTGTAGCTTTGAACTTATGCAAATTCAGAGAGGCTATGGAGAGAGGAGTGGTTGCCAGGGATCAATGAGAGACCAGACCTAAGATGTTCTGGCTGGGTTTTCGCTACTGGAGGCTGCCAACACAGCCATTTGGCACCTGCCCTCTTAGCAAGGGAACACACAGACAGGAGGTGGAGGGCAGCAATGGGAACATGGTCCTTTGGGCTACGTTGAAGAACTACAGTCAAACTCAGGAACAGTTTCAGGACTCAGCTCTTCCACATAAACTGTCACATACACAACAGTCTACAAAACAGGCACTCACGTCAAAATTACAGCCAGGCTAGGAGCGGGTGACACTCACCCCGGACAGGCATGAGGAGCAGCGTCAGTCCCACAGAGCATAGCCCTTACCTGAAGAGGAGCCCGTCGCCCGCCATGGCATAGATGACCCTGGGCATGGGGAAGAGTGAGCCCAGCAAGCTGACCGACAGTCCCGCCACGGACCCGATGGCTACCACAAACTTTGCAGCGTAGAACCCATGAGCCACAAACATCTCCATGAGCGGGGACTCTGTGTCAATGGCATAATATGGGACCATCAGCGTCAGGATCATGCTCACCTGTTAAAACAAGAGGAGAGAGGGCTGGAGGCAGAGTGGACAGACAGCATGAGTGGACTTGCCTAGGGACAGGAGTGTGTGCTGGACCTGGACTTGGGCTGGCGTGGCGCTTTGCACCTGCCGCTCCCTGGCTTGGGACTGTAGGTTCAGTCATTAGTTTCCTAGAGCTCTTGGGCTTGGTATTTTCTACCATAACAGCCCTCCTTTCAGGACTGTCCCTGGGCAGCAGAGCTGCTGGTCTTCCAGCCAGGCCTCGGACTTCCCCTCCCCCCATCCTGGAGAGGTGAGTCCCAGCGCCAAGGAGGGAGTTCAGCCGAAAGGGTGGTACATTTCTAGAGCACTTGTTGCCTTTTCCTTAGGAACCAGGATCTCCCGTGAAGCCACGGGCTGCCTGGGATGACAGCAAGGTGGTCTTCCAGAGCCTAGTTAGTGGTGCTGGGATGGCAGCTGCTGCATGATGCTGTTTGAGGCCTGTGCGAGCTTCCAGGCAGCACACTATCTGCAGCCTCTCTTTGGGGTTGGGGGTAGGGGTGGGTTTGGAGGGGCGTGGGCACTGGCTTTCGCAGCAGTGCTCCCGCCTATGTGAGATAAAGATGGGTGAACATTGGCAGATGCTCAGAAGCACTCTGTGGTCTACAAAGTGCTGTTGTGAGAAAGAACCGTGATTACTGGACTTTGCTGAGAGCGCTGCAAGGCTGCACCCTGGAGGAGGTGACAGAAATTCTGGAGTGGGTGGTGTGTGCCTTTAATCGCAGCCTATGGAGCGAGAGGCCGGACTAGGAATTGCTTGAGTCCTCTGGTTCGAGACCTGCCCAGGGTAACACAGTGAGACCTAGTCCCCCAAAATAGCTGGACGTGGTGGCACGCATCTGTAATCCCAGCTATCTGGGAGGCTGAGGCTGGGGATCGCTTGAGTCCGTGGTACCCTGGGCAACATGAGCCTGCGGTTCCACGGGCAAAAATAGGGAGACCTATTCTCAAAAAAAACAAAAAAGAAAGAAAGAAAGAAAGAAATTCTGGAGTGGGAGCTGAGGGAAGATACATTACATTAATTGTGTCTGGGAAGGGACTGCCCACAGGAGCCTGGGCTGAAGCTCCCTTCTGAAAGCTCCCCTGGGCAGGGTGAGCTGGAGTTAGCCAGAGAGGGAGCAAGAGCAGACATGCCGGCTCTCCCCTCCCCCAGACTGAAACTGAAGGGAATCATGTCTCTGCAGAAGGAGGTGTCCGCCCTCTCCGCACTGGGGGAGCCTCGCCTCCTGCTGCCGGGAAGCTCCCCGAAGACAGAAGGGCATTGAGCAGGGCGCACAGAGTCTACAGTGGCCGGGCTTGCACAACCACCCGTTACTGCCAGCCTATGACCTGAGCTGCTTGGACCGCGGCCCGTGCCCGCCGCCATCCCCAGCAGCAGCGGACACCAGGGCCTGTGTGTGTGTGCGTGGCGGGCAGGGACGGGCTCAGGGGCGCCGCTGAAGTGGGGGCCAGAGGCTCTCCAGCTCGGAGCCCTGATTTTCTTCCCATTGCTAGTGAGCGGGGAGATGGGGCGAAGGCATGAGCGCGCAAACCCCAGCGGACCCAAGGGAAGCCTGCGCCTGAGCGGCGCATCTGGCAGGATTCGAACCGTGATCCCTAGCCCCATGAGCGGCGCATCTGGAAGGCCCAATAGGAAAAGGCCACGGTGGGGGCGTGCGGGGGTGGGGGTGGGGGATCAGGGAACCATCACTTACCGACACATAGGCCGTCAGGCAGATCACCAGGGAGGCCGTGATGGCATACGGGATGGAGGTGTTTGGATTCTTGGCTTCCTCTCCGGTGGTGGCGATGATGTCGAAGCCAATGAACGCGTAGAAGCATGTGGCCGCTCCTTGCAGCACCTGCGGCGAGGACGGGGCACGGGTCAGACTTGGGCTGGGCAGCACGCATGTCTGCCAGTCTTGAGGAGCAGGCTGTGGCTAGGGACGCCGTGCAGAAGTGATCTGGAGTCCTGAACAGCCCGCTCTCTAGCTGTGTGAGCTCTGACAAGGACCTCATGCAGAAAATGCAGATCAGAAGGGTTACGCCCAGGGGAAAGAGGTCCTCAACACACTCCAGTCAGAACTGAAATAAGTGCGGTCCAGATAAATCAATTGTTTCTCCCTCAGTTTCAGGGACGCATGACCTCTCCGGGCTTTGCTTCAGTGATTCCGAGCTACACTCATGGCTATACTGCTATAGGACTGTGGTTGTCTATATGACAGTTGCTACAGGGGTTGGAGAAACTGGACAGGTGCATGCGACTGTCACAGAGACAGTAGGTGCTTGGGGCGTTTAGTGTGGGAAGTCAGATGCTTCCACAGAAGGAAGATTGTCCTGCTCAAAGCCCCATCAGTGTCCCTGATAGATCATCTCTCTCTATAGTGATCTCTATCTCTATCTATCTATAGTGATCTCTATAGATCACTTCCCAATCTGAAATGATATAAAAGACTTTCCTATTTTCAGATACTCTGTTATCTTCTTTTAAAAAGTTGATTCTTTCAAATCTATTTATTTTACTTAGAATCTATAGGAACAACGACTGGTCAGTGGATTGTTGCAGACACAACGGAATATTACTCAGACACAACGGAATATTACTCAGAGATCAAAAAAGACAGCCTCATGCCATTTGCAGCAACATGGATGGAGCTGGAAGGGATTATCTAGCCGACATTAGTCAGAAGAAAAAGATCCATACCAGATGGTCTCACTTATACACAGAATATAAAACATTTCAACCATAGGTCAAAAAAACTCTGTTGTCTTCCATGGGAAGACAGGGTAGAGTCAGTCTGATTTCTCTGCTCTGTTTAAGGACTCAAGGGGCCTACTTGACTACCAGGCAGCGAAGATACGAGATGGAGGCAGCATAAAGCTGGGGTGGTGGTATCCAGTGACACCTGCTGGCTGTCTGACAGGAGGCTACAGGGCCCCAAAGGAGCTTGGGACTGGAGAAGTTCAAGCAAAGCCAAGACATCTGTAAACATCCTTCACGTAGGTGTATGCTGCTTTCTTCCAAACAGTGGGTTGGAGTTTATTTGTAAGTTTTTAAAGATTGAGTTTAAATGAAGTTTTCCCACCAATTACCAGCTAAAAGCGAAAGATGTGCCTCTTAGAATACTTGGGGACAACCCTGCAGGGGAAGATGAGAGATGCTTCTGGACTTGTGTGCATGAGGCATGGGTCTTGGCAACACACAAGCTCTGGGGCCCTGGAGTGAGGCTAAGTATAGACCAGAGCCTTGCTTTTCAATGCATGAAAGACAAAATTCTAAGTACTGGAACCTGCAAGGTACATCACAAAAGTGAAGATATCAAACTTTGAAAAGCAATCTTTGCTCATCTGTAAGGTGAATTAAGTCTCTTCTACAGTTCTTCCAAATAGATTTCTAATATTTCAGTTCCCTGCAGGGGGTTCTTATCTTGGGTTTCATGTAACTTAGGTTGTCTGCAACTTTTGGCTTAGAAAAGTTGTATCTTTCATTAATCTCTGTCTGAATTTAAGCATTTCTTTCAATTGTGAAATTAGCAGTACCTGTGACTTTGTCACCAAAAGCAATCAGACATTTTCCTAGCAGAGTTCAGTTGTTATAGAGATCGTAGAACATGTGCTCATTTTTGCTTCCAAATGATGATCGTTATTAAGCACCTATATTAATACTTATAGCATTAATAAGCACATTGTTATCATGTCATAATATAAATATTTTTAATATTTCAATATGATTGAATTCCAATGTAATTAGGTTACTCACTTACCACACAATTCTCAGGGAAAGGATTCATTATATTTACCAGATTGCCAAGGAGCACATGGCACACACAAAAAATGGTACAAATTCTTGGTCTATTCTAATAATTCAGGTGAAAGGACTTCTCAGATATACAGTGTCACCAGAGGACTACACTCTGGGAGAGGAGACAACTAACTTCATTCCCATCAAGTCCTTTTTTTCAGGACACAGTAAGTGTCAACCTCACTATACATGGAGATTCCCAGGTTTGGAAATGTGCTTGTTTCCACTTGTTTAGAAAAGTGTTTAAGCATGGATGTTAGGATGCATGGCCATTGAAGCTCCCCCAGTAAGAAAACTAAACTTTAAGATAATTTACAGAAAACAGGTCCTGTTTTCTCTTTAGTCTCTTTCTCTCTTACACACACACACACACACACACACACACACACACACACACACAGTCAATCAGATGGTGAAGGATATACCAATCAGTTAGTGATATATCACTCCAATTAGAGCAGCACTGAGCTACAGTGTCATCATGCCTATGTGGTGTGGTCAGTTCTGGCTGGGCTATCCAGAGATGCCAGGAGAGTTTATTATTGAGGAAATGAAGGTAGGCATCTGGAGGTCCTACTGCAGTAGGCAGGAGACAGAATTGAACCCCAATGGTTTAAATGAAACAGTTCCAGAGAAGGAACTATAGGCACCACAGCCAGCGAGAAGTGAGGAGAAACAGTCTAGCCTTGCTCTCTTCTGTCCTCATCTCCTGGTGATGTCACCCACTGGCGAAGCCCAATGACAGCAGCCAGCAAGGGCTCTCCTGGAACACAGCAGAGCATGTTGCATGCAGTGTGACTCTAGAGAGTGCAGGCAAATGGAGAAAAATGAGCTAACTTATCACAGTGGAACAGCCCCTACTCTAAAAGCCAGGGACTTACCAAACAGATTATTAAAGAGAAAACAATACACTTATAAAATAAGTTTATCTTTTCACTGGAGTTAGTTTGAATGGGCTTATTGTCTTGCAAGTAGACACTCCCTCACTGGTAAATACAAAGGCCTCCAAAAGTAGAACTGGGCGCAGGTACTTTTCCACTCAAACAAGTGTAAATATTGCTTCCCACCTCACTCTCCATCTCAGATATGGCCACTGCTATTTATGATTAGGGCCCTTTCCACACAGAAAATAATGTGCATCTTACTTAGTGGGCATCTGTGAATAAAACTGATAGGTGACGTGTAGGTGCTTATGTACGTTCCTGGGCTTGTCAGTGCTTTTCCTTACATTCCCTTTAAATGTTTTCAGAAGTGAAACACAGGGTTGACTTCTTCCGTTTGATAAAAACAGTTTCAGACATGATAAAAACTGTTTTCAAAGTGTACCTGGTACAGCCACTCAGACAACCTAAAATGGCTGGTCCCTCCACAGGTCTTTGCTATAGAGGGGAAACAGCATATGCCTCCATTGTTAGAGAACTATTGCTTGACTAGTTGTCAAAAGCAATGACCTTTGTGGCCTGCTCCTCAGTGTGTGTGGACCCTAAAGCTGGCCCACTGAGGCTGCTGAGCGTGTGAGGTGTTAGGATGGGTAGCCCTCCATATTCTGCTTTGGGTAGATGCCTAGCAAAAAGCTGGGTGCTTTTATACAAGTCACTCCCAAGATAAGAAGACAAAGCTCCGACTTTAATGCCATTTCCTATCACTCTCATAGCCTTGATCCATTCACAGCCTGCCCACAGTGACAGTGGAATGTGCTGGTAGTTTCCAAGAAATGGATTCAAATGTGGAGAACATGAAAATCAACCTTCCCTTTGGAGGCTGTCAGCACTCCTCACATGGGCTTGCTATGGACCATTTTCCTGGGAGGTATTTGTGCTGGTAGAGTATCTTATTTGGTTAAAGAAAAACCATAAGATAGCATCGAGAACAAATAACACACAGGGAATCCACATCCAACGTTGATCGCGGGCTGAGGAGTTGCAGATGGAAGGAGGGGTTCACCGGAGGGCCAGCAGTTACTTGATATAGGGGAAAGTGCTTGTTGTTCTTAAGTTCTTCAAAACCGAAAAGCATTTGACCCAAAACCTGTGAGTAAACCATTCCTTAAGCTATTTTTTTTGGAAGAAAGTGATTGGAGGAGGGAAAGAGTTGGCTTCTGAGGGTCCAGGGCCAGAAGATGCATTGTTCTTAACTCTTTCAGGTACTTGAGGATTGTGTTTCAGTTACGTACGTGATGGTATCTTACAAACTGTCTCCTCCACCATGGGTTCCAAATCCATTCTACCTAATCCTACCTGATGTGATTGATCTGGTAGACTGGAACTCTATACCAATCCCCCTGTCAGGGATCAGGGCCTGGTTTTCCCTAAGGGTTGAAGAAGCTCATGCAGCTGTCAGCTCCTTCTACCTGATGGTTGTGAGTAGCAGAGCTGGGAGTATGTTTGTAACTTGGTGGATAACACCCTCCCTTCGCACATGGGATCGATATGAAACGTGACCTTGCTGAGCAGGAAAAGTAACCTGAAACCTAAGTTGAGAAAGAACAGGTCCAGGTCAGTTTGTTAGGGAGGAAATGTACTACCCAGAAATCCAAGGCCAGGCAGATAGCAGAGAGGATGAATCAGCAACATCTTCATACTAGATTGTTCTTTGTGAGCGGATGATGCTTTTCATCACAGTGACTAGGGCATACTTTTGAATTTCTTGCAGGAATAATGGATTTGCAGCAAAAAAAAAATCTCAAGTCTCAGTTAAGTTTTTCTTTTTGTTTCAACGACAAGCCTGGTCAAGGTGGTGGGAGTTTGTCGGCATTACTGACCAATGCAATGAAAGACAATGGGGACCTTGCTTCCAAATCCAGGAAGTAGTGGAGTAAACACAAACTTTTGCTCTTGCAAAAATGAAGTTGGACTCTATTATGACCTAGTGCTATGACCCTTTCTAGATTTTAGTTATTTTGATGCTAAAGTAGAAATAATTGCACTTAATTTTCAGGGCTATTGTGCAAAAAGTGCGGCTGAAAGAGTTTGTCAAAAATAAATGTTAAGAGTTAGGAGAGTGAGGAAAGGCGTCCTTCCTTTGACCTGACTTTTGATCTTTTCTTGTACAAAAGTTCTGTGTTAATGGGGAACCCCTACAGGTGGTTTGTGTATCACCTTCCTTGACGAGATGGACTGCTGACTGAGGAAGGACGTGCACCCCTGAGCAGAAGGAAGAGACCCCAAAGTGACCAAACACTCCAGAATGAAGCCCAGGGAAGTGCTCATTCATCTTCGAAAGGTGCTTATATGGAGGATGTGAATGCTTTCCAGCCTTCCTGTGCCATTTAGATGAGCTATTGAGAGGATTTTGGAAATTCAGTGTGAATCAAATGATTCAGGAAAGTTTTTGAATTGCTGGACTTGTAGTAAACAAGGCTCTTCCTGCCTGGGCTGGTCTCACTGCACTCCCAGCTGCAGATCAGGAAGAGAGACCTTGTCTCACTGCTCATCCTGGCTTAGTGCTTCATGAGCTTGAAGATGTCTCACAGGACATTAATCACTATATTACTTCTGTTTGCTTAAAGACGACTCAGAAGGGAGTCATCAGACATGAGGCCCTTGACAGAGTGGAAAGGACATTGGAGTTATCAAGACTGGGCAGGAATTTCAGCCCTGGTACAGACTGACTGAGTGCCTTCAGATGAGTTACCCAGCCTCTCAGTGCCTTGGCAACTCCGCCTGTCAGTTAAGGAAAGTTACACTTGCTAAAAAGTGTGCTAGGAGAGTGAGAAAACAGTCACAGAACACTATGCCAGGTATCTGAGAGGAAGGGGCTACATTCTGGACCCCTCCTGTCATTATCACTATTGCTAAGTCTGCAATGCACACATGAAAATACCCAGTATTTTATTTTATTTTCTTGGAAATATTTGATGTGATTCTTTTTTCCCTTTGATAGATGAGAAAACCTGAAGCAGTTAGCATAGAAGTTAGCTGCTGGCTAGAGTCTTAGAGTTAGTCACGTCCCAATGATTTCTGACACCATCAAGAAAATGGTGAGAACATTTTTGTGTGCTCTGATGAAAATGCAGCCGAGGTCTGGAAAAACAATCTTTCTTTGTCACTTTTGTAATTTGTTGTGCTCTTATTTGATAGGAAAGACACGATTTGTATCATAAAATGGACTCAGGGACTCAGAAAGGGGTCAACAGTGATTCTTTGTCTCTTCTGGTTGTAACTAGTTTTAGGATTTATTCAAGGAGGGGGATGAACTAAGTTGTTCTCGGGAATTCATGCAGATAAGCAGATGACTAGAAATCTTGGCGTCTATTACTCTCTTGCTATTTCTCTGCATGGAATAGTGTGGCATGTTTCAGAATAAACAGAAGTTAATGTTCTCCAAGAGAGATTTCTGGTTCCTGGACATATTGGAGGAAAACAAGCCTAAACAAGGCTGGCAAAGCAGTGCTGGTAGCATCCTGGTTGCTCTCCTGCCAGCAGTCCTAGGCAGGTTTACCTTGCTCAGCCTCAGCTTTGCCTGTGAAATGAAAGGCAGGACCAGGCGACCTCTAAGATACCTCCCAACCCCAAAACTCTGATTTATGTTCTACTACTTTGAAAAAGGGTAGGTGGGTGGATTTTACCAATAAATCCATAATGTAGGAATGTTAGCTACCCTGGAACAAGAACCAGGTGCCACTTAGCACTGTTTGTCAGTATGAAGAATCTCCCCTCTGATCTGACCATTTTTCTTTCATGTAAACCCCACCACCCAGGTGGTGGAGGGAAGCTCTGGAGATGTCCTTTTGGTCCTGCCCATGCTCTTGCCAAACCCCAGACGGCACCGTGTCAGCTTCTCTGCCATAAATCATGCCTCTGGAAGGGGATACTGACCCTCAAACCCACTGGAGCTGCTCAAACACACTTGAAACCCAGCAGTGCTCTCCATCATGGGTCAGATGTTGGGACTGTATTTAAAAAATTTCCTTTCCAACTTCAAAACCTGGCTGACACTCACCCCTTCACTGCCTATCTGATCTTCCCATCCTCCTTTATGGCCCTGCTTATGGCTAGTCTGTATCTCTGAATAGATGGCATGTGGAGAGTCTACCGAGCAGAGTGCTCCTGTACAGACTTTGGAACCAAGCAGTCTGGCTTTGGGTCCTGGCCATGCCGCCTTCACTGTGTTCTTCATAGTAACTCACTGGACCTCTCTGAAGGTGAGTTTCTTCTCTGTAAGATGAAATGTAAATAAATATTTTCCTTGCAAGGTTATTAGGGAGATAATATGGTATATTACAAGCAAAGCATTTAGTGCAATATTAGGTATATTGCAAGGGGCCTAAATATGGAATATATTGTTGTTATTCATTAAAATATGATCTCAGTAGGTGTTTGTGAAACAAGAAGCACTTTCTCAATGAACTGCAGATAAAAGGTGATGAAGAGGGTACTGCGAAGAGTATGGGATTTGAAAATATCCCAAAGGCTGGTGGCCGGGAGGGAGGCAGGGCCAGTGACAGGTGTACTCACCCCTGACCAGCCATGGGGCAAGAACTGGCCCTCAGCCCAGTATTTCCCATTGATGAAGAAAAGGCCTGCAATCATGATGAACACCCACACTGCCAGGTTCAGCACATTGAGGACATTGTTGAGGCCCACAGAATTCTTCACCCCCAGGGCAACGATGATGGTGACAATGACAGCGATCACCAGAGCCAGAAGGTCCGGGTAGGATTCTTCACCTTTCCCTACAGGGGAGAGGTATGAGTTAATATTGTCCAGAAGGGGGGGAAAAGGGCCATGCGAACTCCCAACCCCCCCACCCCCACATTGTGCCTGCACTCAGTGCTGGGAAGGGCCGCCAGTTTGTCAAGAAGGGAAGGGAAGGAACTATGTATGGGCAGGATCTGGTTTACAGGCAAGACAACCTGGGATCCTGAACCTGAAACTGGGCAACATTGCTCATGGAACTGGGACACAGAACATTTGCAGTCAGGGCAGTCCCGGGACACCGAAATGCACGTATGGTCTTGCATGTTCTATCTGCATTGTTCCTCATTTCGTAGCCCACAAATTTTATTTCATTATAGCAATCTTTCCATTATTAGCAATGAAAGCTGTGTTGCTTTGGAAGCTATTGTCAGGATGAGCCTTGCATTTCTGTCCATGCTTTCGAGGAGTAAATGAGCAGGAACATGCCCAGCCTGCTTGGTCTTGTCTGGGCCAGCAGACTCCTGCCCTCTATAGTGTGGACAAGGCACTGCCTCAAAGTCAGGTTCTGGATTTTGCCTCAGTGACGGCACATGAGCTGCTGGCTCACCATGGGCAGGGGCTTTGTTCTGGGAACTTCAGCTGTCAAGTTGGGCAGTGAGATGACCTGATTTTGGAGGATCCTTGACCTAAAATTCTATGTCAGCATATTGAGCAGCTCTGATCGCCACACTTTTTATGCTGCCAGGGTAGGTGGGTGCTTAGTATCTTGGCCGATTTTTCTGAGATAGAGCCTGCAAAGTCAGATGGCTTGCAATGGGCCACAGCATCGGTCCTTCAGAATTTTGAAGCAAGACCCTGAAGTTCCCTCAACCACAGTCCAACTTCCCATGAATGTGAAAGGATCCTCACATATCAGGATGGGAAGTGGGTGGCAAGTGATCGATGAAGTCTGAAATCTTTCAGTATTTGTTATGTGAACTTCTCATTACCTGGGATTTAGTTATAAAAACCCTCTTTGACCTCTGCTAAACTGGACTCTGCTTTGTTCCTTTTATGAATGTATTGCTTTATATAAAAATTTATGTTTATGGAAATTAAAACAAGACTTCTGATAATATTATTTGAAAAGTTTCCTATGGTTCTTTCCCCTCCACTTGTCTAACATAGTTATTGACATGAAGCATGTACAGTGTATATCTTTTGTCAGGTGACAAGACATCAAAAAATGTATTTTGTGTTACTACAACTGTCAAATCGAGTGCCAGAGGCTCATTAGAGTTGTTCTTTGACATCCTATTTTTAAAATTGTTACCCTTGTAATATTTTCGCACAATTTATTTAATCAATTGAAATATTGTAGGACATTAAGGTTGTTTCTAATTTTTTGTTACTGTAAATACTGTAAATAAATCTTTTTGTGTAAGATTTTTATGGAAGTTAGAGTGATTTTAGAGTGATTTCCTTAACAGTTAGATTCACAAGGGAAGAATTACCTTTCAAATAAGAAAGCGAGAGAGACAGAGAGAGAGACAGAGACAGAGAGAGATTTAAGGCTCTTGATACATCTTGTCAAATTGTACCCCAAAAGGGTAGCTCATTACTTTGGCTCAGCAGGCCTCTGTGTTGAGGCCAGAGGATGTGGCAGGTCTCACCCAGGCCATTGAGCGTGCCCACGCTGTCCACCATCCAGCGGCTGATGGTGTGGTTTGCCAGCGAGTCAAACATGCTGCTGAGAGCGCTGGCGCCTGCCGCAGTGCCAATCAGGTATTCCAGGATCAGGTTCCAGCCGATGAAAAACGCCACAAATTCCCCAACAGTGACATAGCTGTAGGTGTAGGCCGACCCTGTGGTTTTGGGGACCCGGACTCCAAACTCCGCATAGCAGACACCTGCATGGGTGGGCAAGCACACATGTGTGGTGAGCCTCAGGAAGTGAGGTAGCCCTTACTATTGGGAATTGCCTGAAACTTCGAAAAACACATAATGCTTTATGTACATGGAGCAACTTATGACTTCCTGGCTAGCTTCCTTTCTGTGACCCTCTGTTGAGAGCCTACTAAATGGCACTAGAGAGCAATGAGGCAGATCTTCTGATTGGAAAGCACCTATTTTCCAATCAGGAAAGAGTTTAATAAGCCAATGATCCCACATTACTGTTCTAGCAGTATAGGTGATTCAGGAGGTGCTGCTGGAGTTCTATGGGGTGAGTCTTTTGGTTGTAGGGGCAGGATAGAGGAAAGGGGAACCTCTTGTTTTGCATCTTGGAGGGTGAGTTAGGCTTTGCAAAATGGGGAAAGGGTGGTCTCAGGCAGACAAAGGGGTACACATGGACTAAGACTTGCTGGCTACTTTGGAGGTTGAGGAAGAGGAGTCTGCAGAGCTGCACCATCATCAGATGATTGAAGGACTAGGACCTCTTTAATAGCTGTAAAGACCTGTGCAGTTGATCTGTTCAGCATTTTAGAGTTTTGGATAGACTCTAAGCCTTTCTTTTTGCACACAGACTCTTATTTGAGAGCCCAGTACAAGGAAGTAATAGCAGGTGCCTCAGTTTAAAATAGGTGGGAGACCTGAGGTTGGTTTGCTTAGCATATGCTTTATATCCCCACAGCACCTGGCATCCACAGAGCACAGCTTGGGCACAAGTGCCAGCAGCTCATTAAGGTTGTTCTCTGATATCCTATGTGATGCAATGAACCCAGACCTGAAGTTGTATATATGATGACAGACTGGGGCTAGATCTGACATCTCCTGAGTCTCAGAGTCTTCCAGTTATTTCATCCATTTATTCAAAACATTGATGAGGTGTTATCTCAATGACTCTGTTAAATCCTGGGGACTGAAAGGTGAGCGGAAAGAACACAATTCCTTTTCTTTGTGTCTTATAGTCTAGTGGAGAAGTCAGACTTGATGACAACAGTTATAATAAAAGAGGAAAGAATATCTTGGTTGTCGGGGGTGTGTGAGAAAAATGTGTGCGCTGCTATAAAGGACTGCAGAGTTGAATTTGAAAGGAAGGCATTGAGACTTCAGAAGGACTGCTTGATGGGAAAGAAGGAACTGAGAGATGAAATGGGCAGTTGAGGGGTGTCCGAGAAGGCAACTGCCCAACTCTGCTGTCACTCAGGTCTCTGGGGTCAGAGCATCTTGAATGCAGCCTTAGGGTGACACTGTGGGTGACAGGCTGCCCGCAGAGTACACTGGACTTGATCAGTTGTTTTGAACATACCACGTCTTCGATCCTTCCTAGGGGGAGGTAGGAAGGTTGGGGTGCGCTGTTCTGGCAAATGGATGAGGTCAGTGATTCCTCATCCATGGAGACAGTGCCTCCCTAGTGCCAATGATGTGCTATCTCCACCCCCCCACTCCCCCCCCGCCGCCCAGGATGGAACTGTTAAACTTCATCACTCCAGTGCACCACTTCAGCCCAGACCATGTCTCTCTGAAGGTTCTCCCTGAAGAAAGCATTGTGCTGAGATGTTTGTTACTCACATTTATCTCACTTGCTTAGTTTTTCTTAAAACATCTCTGTTCCACACATCCATTCACAGCAAGGCTAGGCTACTTTGCATGTTTGTTGAGAACGCTAATGTTTACATACATGTAATAGGGAAAGAGGGCCAAGGAGAGCTCCCAGGACCGCAAGAGAAGCAGAGTGTGATTTCTCCTGGAAACATTCCTTTTCTCTGACATTGGATTCCGAGGGTGGGCAGTAAATAGCCCTCTATTTGCTGTCTCCCTTCACAAACTGGCTGCTGGTCTGAGAAATATCTATTTCGCCTCCTTGTCAAGTCGGAACCCTGAGATCCTGTGCTGATATCCTTGCCCTAATGTTCTTGGTTAGCCAACAAAATTGTGGGTTTGTTTTCCAGAGTGCAACCTGTCAGGCCCTCCCTCCTCCCACCCCCTGCTGCTCTCTCTTCACCTGAGTAGCCTTGGCCACTCTGTCACCTGTCAGCAAAGCTGAGACAATTTTTACAAATGCGTCTGGAAGAAAAGCAATTTGTCTGGGGATGCCTGCTCTTCTTTGTGTCTCAGAAGAGACTTATAATTTTTCTTTCAAAGCAGGTTCCAGAGGAACAGAGGTGCCTGTGTTTAGGGACGGGCAGCATCTTCAATCAGGGTGCATGTCACACCATTAGTTACTGCAATTGACAGGTCTCCAATTAAAGTTGGGTAGGGAACAGAGAACTCGCCTGCTCGCAGCCACACCACTGTGTCCACGCAGACACAGGAAAGGAGGAAGCTGTCCTCAGAATCAGGGAGGTCACCCCTGAAACAGTGAAGGAAGATCAACAACTTGCTGACTAAATGGGACCAGACTCTTGGTTTGTTTTCTTTCTTAGATCTCCAGCTATAAAAATATTTTGGTGATTATGGAGACAGAGTTTCCATAATGTGATAATTCAAATATACTTCCTGGTTCTTGCTAGTCATAATCATTAGTACATATTATTTGACTTTATTGCCTTATCAGATGATGATGAAGATAGTGTTGGTTATGCTACTAATTATAATGCTCACGTATTTGCTTCTGATGAATGACACCAAAGTCTTCTCTTCCTTGGGGTAGCTGTTCTCTGAGCCCATTTTCTTGCCCACATTGGTCCTTCTGAGTTGCTGAGGTGGCAGGAGAAGGAAGTACCCTTCTCTCTGCTCCCAACATTGTTATGGAGGGGATCTCAGGTTAGTGTCCCAGACAGCTCTGTGGGGAAAGATCTATCAAGGGAAAGGTCAGGCATATGCTTTGGCATCCACCTGCTGTGGACTCTTTGCATCCAGTTCCACATTTGAAGTTCAGCTAAGCTGTGAGGGACAGCTGAGGCCAGCAGCAGTAGCCCTTTGCTTGAAAAGGAGGCAGTGAGTTGAAATAGGACTGTACAACCTCTGGGGTGCAGACAGTGGTTTCACAATCAGCTGGGCTGATGCATGCAGGTCACTTGACTAGGGTCTGACACCAAGGAGGAGCATATAAACGTCCACTCAAGCTTCACTATGTGTGACTTGCAAGTCACCCAATTCATTGGGCCTTAGTTTCCCCATTTGGCAAATGGCATTTGTGCCCATCACCACGCAGGGGTAATGGGCTATGAAGGGACAAGCTGCAGTTCCTGCCACATACCAGTCATTCCTGCATGGGAGCTCGGGCACTGCTGTCAAGGTGGATAGACATCTCAGAGAGCTATCCCCAGTAGCAGCCTCTGGGGTGTTTACATAGGAGTCTCTGGCCTGGAGGTGGGGTGCAAGAGTGTGGTAGCAAGTGTTGTAGGCTCATGGTTTCAGAGACTCAGCATCGGCAGACTATCAGAAATCCTCAGAGCAAGACATGTACTCAAGTTCCTTCTAAGACAACTGGAAGGCTCTTCTTTTGTTTTGAATCTTTAATCTAGAATCATGTTGTATTCCACAAGTCCCATTGAGAGACTGGAGCAAAGGTTCTCATTTTCTTGCTCAACTTTTCCTTAAGGGACCTACAGTCCTTTGTTCAGTGACAGACAGCTGGTCTCAGAAGGCTTCATGCAGAACAGAGAGGAGAGTGGGAGCTGAAATGACAGCCAGCAACTCTCTCATCCAACCATTTTCTGGCTCACCACTCTTGAGAAGAAGAGTGAAGGGGTGAAGGTAAAGCAGGTGAAGGTGGTGCTGATGCAGACTTAAGAAGCTTCTGTGATGGGCCAGGCTACCAGGATTTGCTGTGAGACTCAAGTGGACAGGGCTGCGGGTGAGTGTTAAGAGAACACACTGTGTCCTAGTGTGGTGGCAGCCTGCTGGTGTGCAGTGGGGCTGAGGTTCCATTGGGACAGGCTGAGTTCCCAGCAGCTGCCCAAGGCGAGTCTTCCATCCATCTGCTTTGTGTGAAGGGTCTTCACCCCCTGCTGTAAAGGGGGTGCCGTTTCAACCACCCCAAATGGGGCGGTGCTTAGAGAGAGCAGAGCAGGGCCAGAGCGTTGGGGTCTAGGGGGCTGTTAGAGAGAATCTTTTGGGTTAGGGATATGGTTGCAGCTCCTTCTGGTTACTTCTGGTTCTCTTCCCTTAGCTGATCAAAAACACTGACCACTTTCATCTGTCTCCCTCCCTCTGTTCTTCCCTCCTTTTCATCTTCCCTCCCTCCCTTTTCCCCTTCTTCCCTCCCTACTTTTCATCCTCTCTCCCTCCCTTACTTTCCCTTTCACCTCCCTGCTCCTCATACTCTAAAAGATATTGGCATTTTATAGGGCATAAGTATGAGGTTTTGACTCTAAGGTGTGTGCCATCTGTGTGATGGAAGCTGTGTGCCTGGAGATGGTGCTGGCACAGCATCCAGGCTGCTGTCTGTCCTGATTCTCTCCAAGATGGCACTAATGGTCTGTTTCCAGCTGGGCAGCCCCTATGGAAATGCAGCACTTTGGTGGGACTTTGCTGACTTTTCTACAAGAGAAAAGATTTAGATGTTTGCATCTTTAGTTCACAGGAAAAACAAATTATTATATTGGTTATTTTTTAAAGATATCTAAGAAATAGTAAACTAGGGTATTCACAAGCAAGCTTCAAGGTAAGTCAACATAGTAAGAGTTCTTATTGATTTTGTTGATGAATAGGACATTTCTGAAGAGTCGGTAGGATCTAAATAAATTTCTGTACATGTTTACAAGTTTATGTGTGACAGTGGACAGTGAGGGAGGACTAGGGTGGGACAGCCTCAGTGACCATCCCAGAGTGGAGAAATCCTATATTGTCAAAATGTTAATAGGGATACAAAACAACAACACTTCATTAAAAAAATTTAAAAAAAGAGATAAAAGTTTCTTCACACAATGACTCACTTTTTAATCTATTAATGAAATTTCCAGAGTCTCACAGCAATAACATCATTTCCTAATATTCTTCATATTGGCTAACTTTCTATGTAAGTTTCCTACTAATATCTAATTTTTAAAAATGTAAACACACCATATGGAAACAACCTAAATGCCTCAAGACAGACAGATGATAAAGAAAGCTGTGGTGTATGTACACAATGGAATATTATACATCAATCAAAAATAAAAAGACAAACTTATGTCATTTGTGGCAACGTGGATGGTGCTAGAAGGAATCATGCTAACAGAACTATGCCACAATGAAAAAGAGAACTATGGGGTGGTCTCACTAACATGAGGGAGAAAGGAAAAACAAATAAACATTTGAACAAGAAAAATATAAAGCTAACATTCAACAGTTCTAAGCATAGACCATAAGAGGAGGAAGGGGGAAAATCAGGAGAAAGGAAGGGCACAAAACAATGGAGAACTGGTGATAAGGTGGTGGGAGAAACCTGGGGTAGATAACAATGTAAAAGAAATAAATTAATAAAAAAAATGTAAGCACACCAAAAATAAGTTTATTGTTATATGTTATATGCATATGGATGTATGTATACATGCGTATGTAAATATATACACATATGTCTGTGTTTTCAACTGCTTTATAAAAGGCTTTTGGGAACCAGATCCGTAAAAACAACCAGAGGTGGGGTATAGTATGAAATGCTTGAGATGCATATTAGTAAATTATTGCTTTGCACACACATAGACACTCAGTGAAACACTGAGACAGGCTGTGTCTAGGCTGAATGCATTCCATGGGCGTTACATCAGACTCATTCCATACTTGCTGTTCCCTCATCTCTATGCTAACTCTACTTCTTGCATTGTGCTGTTTGTCTACAGGGCACCCCAGATCCCACCATATCTAATTTGGAGTGAACTTTCATCCAGGTCTCTGGAGTTTGCTATGCCAATGCTCACACCTTCATTTCTTTGTGCTCTTTATTTCTCAGTGTTACTCCTGCTCCACTTATTTTCTTCCTGTATTGTTGTGTCTTATTTTCCTCCCATTTAAAAAAGCTCTGCTCTTAGCTCTTGTGTCTCCTTCCCTCTTTGCTTTGGTGATCTCAGGGCCAGAGGAGTTTGCAGGGGCCATCTTGTCCTGATGGATGGAAGCTGCCAGCTGTGCTTAGGGGGTACAGAGTGGCACAGAGTGCAGAGAGTGACAGACGAAGGTATCAGGTGCTACCCTCTGCCAGTCAGATTCTGCACACATGCCTGCCCAGGCTGGCTGTGAGGGGGAGAGGGTAGCCGGCCTGGTCCCTCTTCCTGAGCGCCAGTATCTCTGTGCTTTCCCACGGCTCTGTGCCTCCTCGCCTGCAGCACCTGCCTCAGTGCTGCAGAGTTGGGGCGGCTTGCACGTCACTTCTTCACTTTTGTCACAATGCCTTGTTTAATGTCCTAATAACATTTATCCCAATTTTTGATTATTATATGCATGTATTTGTTTCCTGAGGCTCAGCTTGTTTGTGTGCTTTGAAACGACCATTTACAAGAAGGCTGTCCTAGTAGTTGAAAGTTCCATGTGGGCAGGTACATTCAGAATCAAGAGTATGATCTTTGCACAAGGTCCATGTTGAAAGGAGCAGAGAGCAAAGACATGGGAGCTGGGTCCCTGCCAGGTGTGCATGGAGGGGCTTTGCAACCTGAACCCCAGATTGCTCGTTGGCACTAAGATCAAGCCCACCTTGTCAGGCTGGACTCTAGTCAACAGTAGTGATAACAGCAGCCATCACTGATCATTTGCTATGTGTCCTAGCTGTTCTAGCACAGAGTCACTTTACATACAAGGTCTGAGTCTTTGCAAGATGGTTATAATGCAGAGAACATTATTATTCCCTTTGTAGGGGATGAATCCAAGATCTAGACAGGGTATCATGACTTCCCAATCTTGTAACTTGTCAGAACATCAGTAGAAAATGATATCTGTATGAGCACAGGAAGAGATTCAAGTGTAAGGGGAAGGGTGCTCACAAGTAGAAGCACCTGTCTGGAAACTACCACCCCCTAGCTATCCTAAGGATGGGAGGTCAGCACATTGGCTCATCTGCTATTTTTGGTAACCTGCTTGGGAAATTCTAGGTGAAGCACATTTCCCATGGCACACACATGGGAATGGCAGAGCAAGGATTTTAGTGACATAGATCGGCTACAAGGACAAATTGCATTAACCTCCCAGATGTCTCATGGGTTTGGGGTGTGTGAGTGAGTGAGTGTGTGTGTAAGCAATGCATGCAGGGAGCTGGGACAACAACCTTCTTTTACATATCTTTCCTTCCTGGGGTTTGCTTTTATCCAAACTCATACAACTTGTGAGTAAGCTATCAAATCAAAGTTCTTCAGTTTTCGGAAGAGGAAACTGAACTTGAGAGATTTGACTGACTTGCCCGAGGGGCCCAACCAAACTGCTGAAGGATGGAAACTGGAACTAGATCTCCAACATTCTGGAATCTGCCACAGCCCCTGTTCCAGGCAGCGCTCCTTGCTGGTTCACCTGTGCCTGTTCTGTTCTTCCACACCAACACCAAACTCATGGACTTCGAGGTCCTCCTGCCATGCTGTGCCCAAAGCAGGTAGCTAGTCCTTCCCACGTCCCACGACCTGCTCTTGAGGCACCCTGTCTACTACCAGGTGCTATGGGAGACGAAAAAGAAGCCCGAATTGTCTGAAGGAAGCTCATTTTCACAATCAGCAGTTTGAGAAACTTGGAAAGGCGCTCACCTTCTCTAAGCTGATAACTGACATCCTTCTCACAGCCTGTCACTCCAGTGTCACAGAGAAGAGTGACAGGTGCTTCACAACACCCCGCTCACTGCTGACAGATGACAGAGGCTCTGAACCCAAAAATCACTCTTATGACCTGGGTTAAGAAGTTTTGATCTAAGAAAGTGCTCTCCTAATCATTATCAGAGGGTGAGCTGCAGGCTCTTTTGAAACTCCAGTAAGAGTGAGAGGTTCTTGAGTTCATTTGGTTTTCTTAGTGGAGTTTTAACTTTGGGACTGTGCTGAATAAAGCACTTGGAAGTCTGTGTAGTGAGCCAAAACTCAATTCCATCTCACACTTTGCCCCTAACTGCCTACTAGTGGTGGATAAATCACCCCGTCTCTCTGAGCCTCAGTCTGCAAAATGCATTTATGACTGGTGGTTTTTATTTTTTAAAAAAACTTAAAATGCGGTGCTTTTTTTTCTTATATCTTGGTTAATTTTTGGATAATTTCTGATTTCTTACCTGAGGTGCGGCGCTCCCACTTCCCAAGCACACGCAGCTCCTCCACAGTCCCTTGAACCATTCCCCTGTTTTGACCCCACCCTCCTGAATGCCTCCAACCTATGGTCAGCTTTCAAGGCCTGCCTTTGCCGGACCCCTTGCTTCTACCATATTTCACATGTAAGTGAAACCACCAGATATTTATCTTTTTTCTTCTGAATGATTTTACTTAATAATGCCACTTTGGAAAAGGAGTTTGGGAAGGATTATGGAAATGATGGTCAGCTAAGACTCAGGCACATCCTCAGTCCTTAGTGGTCCAGTTATTACGAGGAGACACAGAAAGGGAAACTAGTCCACCCAGCAGGTAAGGTCTGCACAGTGCCTGGAGCACAGTATTTCCCTCATAATAGTAAAAGCAGTCATAATGGCAGTG
This sequence comes from Uropsilus gracilis, assembly GCA_004024945.1. NCBI lineage: Eukaryota > Metazoa > Chordata > Mammalia > Eulipotyphla > Talpidae > Uropsilus > Uropsilus gracilis. Next base: position 70,943 of record PVHY01001292.1, read on the forward strand.
GCAGCTAACATGTATCAAGTGCATACCAAACTATGTGCTAGAGACTTTACAATTATGGGGTAGCTGCTATCTTAAGGCTTTGATGTATAGTTATACATGTGGACAGTATTTCCTCCACCCCCTACCTCTGCCACGATAGTTAAGAGCAAGTCTCAGAGATGTTTTGGGAAGCAAATAAATGCAAGTTTGTGGAAGGAACAACAAGCTTACATCACTGAGAATGGCTTGCAAAAGGTACAACCTTCTTGGCATTCACCTCTGAAATCTGGCTTCAATTTGAGAAGATGAAAGTAGCTTGTTCTGAAAAAACAAAACTAGGGGACACATCCATCCGTCTAAATAGACTCTCAATCTTTAGAACTCTTCCTTTGTCATGAAAAAGCCAACCTGAGTTGAATACTGGAATAGGGAGACCGAAATTGGTGAAAGTCCCCAGCCTGCAGGGGGGAATGGTTCGGGGGGAGGGGGGAGGTTGGTTGGGAGCCCTAGAGGGCTCTGCCTCCGTCACTACCTCTCGGGGATTCTGTGCTTCTGTTAGTATGGTCTTTGTATGGTGTTGGAAGATCCTGAGGAGCAAATGAGGTTGACAGGAGATTCAACACTAGAGGCTAAGCCCTAGTGTTGAACTATGAACCAGGAGTTCTGGTTCATGTTTTTAGTTCTCAGTTCTGGCTGAGAAAAATCCTACTCACATGACAGCCTTTCAGAACTTCTTATCAATTGTAATTTATTATTTCACAGATAATGAGATTTATAGGCTTCAAAGACTTCAGAGGCAACTAGCTAAAATGGAAGATCATGAAGTTGGAGTCCTATAGTCTTAGGCTCGAGTTCTGGCTCTGTCATTAAATATCTGCCTGATCCTCAGGAAGAGACTTGGATCTCTGACTGCCTGGCTCCTCAAGTGAGAGTGGAACTAAAATCATCCCCCTTCTCTGGGTTGGTGAGAATGGAAAGGAGATGCGAGTGACAGCACCTTGTAAGGTATTATGCACACAGAGGTTAGTTTAATATCCTTATAGGTGTTCTGTGGTGATCTTCAAGCTTGCTTGCCTGCCTGCCTGCCCGCCTGCCTTCCTTCCTTCCTTCCTTCCTTCCTTCCTTCCTTCCTTCCTTCCTTCCTTCCTTCCTTCCTTCCTTCCTTCCTTCCTTCCTCCCTCCCTCCCTCCCTCCCTCCCTTCCTTCTATCCGTCCATCTTTCTTTCTTTTTACCTTCATTTTCTGTGAGCAGAACTGTGCTGCAAATCAACTATTCTAATGGCATTATTTTAAAAACACCCTAATTTATTATGCATCTTTCCTGGCTTGACAAACCATGTATCCTTTACCTTATCTACCCACATTCAATATCTTCCCCATCCGAAATTTGCTTTCAACATCCAGCAAGCACTAAAGGCCTCATGATCTCTTGCCTGTTTTAAACAAATCACATAGCCATTTTCTCCACCTACACTCTCTCCTTACCACATCACTAAATTACAGATCTAAGCATGTCACCTAACATCTCAGAGTCGACAGGCTGATATCTTACCTTTCTGACTTGAGTTAGTTTCTCCTCTAGGAGCTCATTTGTTTAGTGAATTATATTGACCACTTTGATTAAGAGATGATAGTTTTTGCAGAATGAGTAGGATAAACTTGTAGGGAGATAGAATAAGTAAACTTGACACAGTGGCCGAAGGGCTCAAGGGCTGACAGTGAGCAGGCAAGGGCGTAGGAGGTTGTGGGAGAAAGGCTGCCCATTAAGGATACTAGAGGTGGAAGCCAAAAAGAGAGGTTGGTGGACATTTTATAAATGTAGGGGGGATTGAAATGTCATTTACTCAGTTGTAAGCTTGCTGCTCACTGGGAGAGACTTCCTTGTATCATCCAAATCTCATCCAGATTTCTCTGACTCACTGCTCATGTAATCTTGCTTTTTGATACTTGGGAGAGAGGCAGCGTTGGGGTGGCATCTAGTTAAGTGATAAAGTCAGGAAAAAAGCCAGAAGCAAAGCAAACTCAGTGAGGAGACAGAGACTCCATGGAAGCTGAAATTTAGAGTGAGAAGACCGAGGAGAAGGAAAGCCTCATAGGTCTCAGGTTTATCGTGTGTGTGTGTGTGTGTGTGTGTGTGTGTGTACTAGATTTCCCAATTATACATTACTGAGAATCTGAACCATTTTACATAAATATTTCAGAACATCTTGACCTCAGTAAACAAGAGGGCTTAGGGATCACACAGCTATTATAGATGTGGCAATGACAATCAGCCTTTCTTTCCCATCAACGGAGCCCCTGAGGGAAACATAGAGTCTGAAGATTACTTCTCAGCCTCACTTGCTATGACCAAAGGCCCAGGTTTTATCAGTGCCAGTGGAAGTTGTTGGAAAGGATCTATGAGAACATTTCTTTAAAAAATAAATGACAGAGATAAGGGAAACGATCTGCCTCAACATTTTGTTCCCTGTACTGCCTTTTGGAACTCATAATACAAACTAGAGCAGCAGTGCCATCTTGGATTTTGAAGTGTCCCTTGCAGATGGAAACCAAGTATTGGGTGGGTAGATAGATAGATAGATAGATAGATAGATAGATTGATTGATTGATCAAGGGACCTGAGTCCCTGTGACTGCAGAGTTACAATATCAGTCTCCCTCCAGATTTCCTTTAGACAAGAGAGAAGCAAACTGCTTCTTGTTTAAGTGCTGTTGAACCTAATCCTAATCTGTTAGAATAGTAACAGAGTAACAGAATGATTAGGGAGTAGATTCTGGCAGAAGGTTGCTTTCACTCTAGTCCTTACTGTGTCATCTCTTAAGCACTAGTTTTCAGTAAGTCACAGGGACCTCTTATATTTATCTGGTTTCTGCATTTGATTGTTGTTAAGACTAAGTCAGGTAATGTGCTAAGCATGTAGAACTCTTGGTATAGAATAAGAGCTCCATAAATGGTAACTGATGTTAAATTACTATTATTACACTATTATTGTCATTGTTACTTATCCAGTTTTATACTCTTCTCTATCAGTAAGAAAATTGTTTCTTAAGGTAGAGACAACTTCTTATTTATCATCAGAACTGCCTCAGGGCTGACATATGGTGGCTAACCAATATATCTTTACTGAGCATCATATATTATTAGAATTTTGCCAATCATCTTTTATGTGAAGATGATAAAAACTGCTGGTATTTTGAACCAGGAAGCAGATGGATACTGTGTGTGCATACTTTTATTTAATGCTTTCCAAATCATTTGAGACATAGGCTTGAAGGGTTGCTGTAGAAAGTGCCTGAACTTAAGAGTAATCCTGGTTTCTGTTTGCAGTTTAACAATATTAAAAGAGAACTGGAGATAAACTTAAAAAAGAAATCAAACTGGCCATCCTCCCCCCCATTCAAGTTCATGGTATTCATTTTTGACTTGGAATGGCCAGATGTTGCTGACATAGAGACCTTGGCTTTGTGTTTCATCCAAAGTCAGTTGAGTTAAAGTACTTCTGCAGAGCATACCCTTTATGCCTGAGTTTCTCATCCATGCTGTGGATGAGAACCAGAAAGAAAGCTATTTCCATATCTTTTTTTTAATCTGGAATATATAGAAGGATTTTTCAGGCTTGGTATGTGCATGGGTCTGATTGTAGCCTGTTGGAGTATTGAAGCCTTTTAACAATGGGTTGAAGTTTCAGTGCACTGCTGCTTCCTCTGATAAGTTTCCCTTCACCTGTGACAGGGCTGTGGGAAGTTACAGTGTTGTGATACCACTGGTTGGAGGGGTCTGGAGAGTTATTAAAACTTTGGATTATGTAAAATTGACACTTTTTGGGTCATGTTTCTTTTATGTTAAAAGTTTGTTTGTTTGGTGTAACAATCTGTTGGTCAAATGGATCAGAATCGAGTACCCAGAAATAAAACCACACATATATGGGCAACTAATCTTTGACAAAAGGGCAAGAAACATACACTGAACAAGGATAGCCTCTTTGATAAATGGTGCTGGGAAAACTGGATCAACACATGCGATAAAATGAACCAAGACAACACCCTCACACCTTGTACAAAAGTCAATTCAAAATGGATGAAAGACTTGGATGTGAGACCTGCAACCATAAAATACATAGAGGAAAACCTGGGCAAAACCCTGCATGAATTTCACCTCAGAAATCCATTTCTGGAAACAACTGCAGCTGGCAAAAAAATGAAAGAAATTAAAAAAAAAAAAAACAAACCTGGGACTACATCAAACTAAAAAGTTTCTGTACAGTAAAAGAGACAATAAGCAAAACAAAAAGAAACCCAACTGACTGGGAGAAAATTTTTGCCCTTCAGACAAGTGACAAGGGTCTGATAACAAAGATCTGCAAAGAGCTCCTACAGTTCAACAAAAACAAAGCAAAAAACCCAGTCAAAAAATGGGGACAAGAACTAAAAGGACACTTCATCACATAGGAGATACAGATGGCTAATAGGCATATGAAAGAATGCTCCACATCACTAATAATCAGGGAAATGCAAATTAAAACCACACTGAGATACCGTCTTACACCAGGAATGGACCATATAAATGAAATGGACAACAACAAGTGTTGGAGCCAATGTGGAGAAAAAGGAACCTTTTTACACTGCTGGTGGGAGTGCAAACTGGTCCAGTCACTGTGGAAGACTGCGTGGAGGGCCCTCAAACAATTGAAAGTGGAATTACCATTCAACCCAGCAATCCCACTACTGGGAATCTACCCCGAGGACATGAAAACACTAATTCAAAAGGACACCTGTACATGCATGTTTATTGCAGTTCTGTTTACAATTGCCAAGATATGGAAACAAACCAAATGCCCAAAAACCAACGATTGGCTGAAAAAAATGTGGTACATGTACATGATGAAATACTATTCATCAATCAAGGAGGACAAGCATGTCATTTGTAGCAATGTGGATGGAACTGGAAGGACTCATATTAGCAGAAATAAGCCAAAAAGAAAAAGAGAAATACAGGATGATCTCATTTATATGATGGATATAGGGAAAAACAAACTAGCGAATAAGAAAAATTAGAAACAACCAATGGGGCTGAATGATGGAGTGAGAGAGGAGCAGGGGGAAGAAAGTGGGGGAGGTGAAGGGCACAAAAGAGCAGAATGCTTAATGGATATTAGGGAAATGGGAAAACCCCGGGGTACACAATAATGTAATATATCTATATACATGTAGATACATATAAAGTACACCTATATATGCAAATAAAAAAATTAAATTAAATTAAAATATATCAGCCATCACAGAGATAGTTGACATTCTCTGTGGACATCTCTTCCATCCTATCCCCCTTATACATTCCCAGAAATAATAACCAGTACACTGAATTTGATGTTTATCATTCCTGTGGTATTTGAAACTTTTAAATCACTCATATGAGTAAATAATATATTATTTTGCATGGCTTATAATTTTGTAATTATGGTATTGTAATATGTATATCTATCTGTAACCTGTTTTCTTCCCACAAAAAAATAATAAAATAAAATAAAATAATTTAGAGAAAAAAAAGAATCTGTTGGTCAAACAGTTTCAATGTTAACGTGCATTTCCTCTTTTTGTAGGTCATGGCTGCTTCAGGTGGTAAGTTTGGGTCTTCATTACAGAACAGTTCTTAATTTTGGCTGCACATGAGTAGCCCCCGAGGAAATTGAAAAAGTAACAGTTCCTGGATGCAACCCCAGTGTAGTTGATTTAAGATCTCTGGGGATAAGCAGGGCATGGTAACTCATGCCTGTAAGCTTCCCCCTATGAAGTGGCTGGGACCAGGGATTGCGATTTGCGTCCCGCTCAGGGCAACACAGCGAGACCTAGTCCCCCCCAAAACAAAAACAAACAAACAAACAAACAAAAGATCTCTGGGGATAGAGACTGAGCGACAGTACTTTAAAAAAGAAATAAACAGAAAATTAAAAGATGAGATCCAAACTGGGAGAAAAAATTTGCAAAAAAACCCGGACCTAGCAAAGCACCCAAAGCACTTGAAATCCAGAATATAAATGAGCTCTTAAAAATTAATAAGAAAATTAAGTACTCAATTAAAAATGGATAAAAGATTTGTATGGATACTTCTAAGAAGATAAGAAGATAAAAGCATAGCAAATGAACACTAAAATATGTTAAAATATTAGTAATTAAGGAAATGAAAATCAAAACTGATTCAAATTTTATCACCCATCTTTTAAAATGAAAAACAGACAAACCAACCAAAGCCACAACAAACAACATCTGAAGAGTATCAGTTCTAGCAAGAATCAGAGCACCTGGAATGCTTATGGGTAGCTGGAGAGATAAAGAGTATTACAGTCATTTTAGAAAATTCTTGGAAGTTTTTCAAAGTTATACATACACTTATCATACAAACCATCAATTCCACTTCAAGCTATTTATTAAAAAGAAATGACAACTTGTGTTCATACCATGACTAGCACATCAGTATCATAGATGATGCTTTTGTTCATAGAGTCCTGAGACTGGAAATGACCCAGTTGCCCTTCAGTAAGTGGATAAACAAACTATGGTAGAATGGGATACCACTCAGCTATGGAATGGAATGAATTATTGATACACAGAAGAATCTTAAATGCATCATACTCAGGGAAACACAAAAGGTTACTACTGAATGATTCCACAGATATGACATTCTGGAAAAAGCAAAAGTATAGGGACAGAGAACAGATTAATGGTTGCCAGGAAATAGGAGTGGGAGGAGGAAAAACATAGAAAAGAAGCAGCATAAAGGAATTATTTAGGGGTCATGGAGCTCTTCCATATCCTGACCATATAGAAATTATGCAGTATATGTTGATCAAAACTCAGAGAATTGTATATTTTAAAGGATAAGTTTTACCATATGTAATTACCATATGTAATTACAACTCAACGAAATTGATTTTCCCTCTCCCCAAGTCCATTTTTTAGAAAAAAGTTCCCAAGGTGATTTAAATGTACAGTCAGGGTTGATTCTATTATTTCAATTTCAATTTCCTCACATGTAAAAGTGAAGAGTTTCATGTGTTTCAAAAATGATAGTACAGCTGTGGTATATGTACATGATGGAATACTATTCATCAATCAAAAAAGACAAACATGTCATTCGCGGCAACATGGATGAAGCTAGAAGGAATCATGCTAGCAGAAATAAGTCAGAAAGAAAAAGAGAAATACTGGGTGAGCTCACTTATATGAGGGATAAAGGGAAAACAAACAAACAAACAAACAAGCAAACAAACAAGAAAAATTTAAAACTAACTCTCAGTAAAATTGAAGCATGGAGCATGAGAACAGGAGAGAGGAAAAGTGGGAGTGAGAGGGGCACAAAAGACTAAGATGATGTTTCAAGGGTGATAAGGTGGTTGGGAGAACCCTGGGGTAGATAATGATGTAAAATAAAACAAATAAAAAAGAAATTAAAATAAAAAATAAAATAAAAGCAACAGTACATGGCAAACATCTAATAATGCAGGGCTAGGCACAAAATGACAACAGTCACTCATTTATTGGTGTGTTCAGGCTTGGACTAGACCCTTTGCCAATATCTTATTTAGTTTTCACAAGATTATAAAATAGGCACTACTCTTAGAGTGGAGAAACTGAGGCTCAAAGAAGCTGTAGAACTAAGCCCAGGGTCTCACAGGTAGTCAAGGTAGTCAGTTAACCATAGCATTAATGATTACTGTATCACTTTTGCAATCTTATTTTCAAATATCCCACTCTTCAATTGTCACTTCTTATTCTCCCAGCTCATTTTCTCAGTACTTGTATTCCAATGATTTCCTGAACGCACCAACAGCACCTTTTCCATTGATCCTTCCACTTCTCATGAGTCACTACTACTGCGGGTAGTGGTGTTTCACTTTCCTCTTCAGCCAACTTACATCATGTGGTCCTGCACTACTACCTCTGCCTTGGCCAAGAGTCTAACCTTTACCTTTTTCTCTCTTTGCCTTGAAAAAACTAAACCTAGTTAATCACAATTTTTCTTTCACGCCACTCTTGCAACCAAACAGAAATTATTGTTGGAGATAAATGATGACTGTGGTGGTTGTATTCACCCTCAAATTGATGACTGTGAATCTTAAGTGGGCAGGCAGTCGGTTTTGCCCAGTTTGGTATGACATCTACCAGCAAAGGTGTTAACTCTTCATCCTACTCCAGCAATGTACAGGTGGGTGCGTGACCTAAGAAATGTTAATTCGAATCTGTAATTTTTGATAGTTGGACACTGGGCAAAAGTCTCTTTATTTGGGATTGAGCTGTAAAGGTGAAGAAAATGTTTTCCTGAAGATGAAGTCAATATGCAAAAGGAGAAAAAAAGAGTTGAACAGGGAAACTGGAACAGAACACCACCAACCCTGAATACAACCAGTGAATCAATATATGTCCTATTGATTGTATTGTTGCTGAGGATTTATAGAAAGAATTCTGATCAATAGAGAATACAGAGCAGAGGGCATAGAAAGGAGAATTAATTTGAGAACTAGAAGGCAAAGCTGGTGGGACTTGCGACTGAATGTGGAAGATGAAGCAGACAAGATATTACTGGATCACTGCCTTGAGTGGATGAAAGAGAGTGAGAACACAGAAAGGAATCAGGTTTGGAGGATAGAAATACACTGAGAATACATTTAATTGGAATAGCTAGAGGGAGTTATGTGGCAGGTGGTGGGAAGCATGTAGGAAATGTATATGGTGGGGAAAGGAATTGATATTGATAAGCATCAGGATATTGATGGCAACTGAAACAATAAGAGGATGTAATCACCTTGGAGAAAGTGCCGAATGGGGAACACCAACATTTCGGAACAGGTGGAAGCCATGAAGAAGATTGAGAAGAAATGATCAGGTTGTTATGAAGAAAGTCATGGCAATATGATCACACTGCATTCAAGAGAATATAAATATTTAAAGAGAGATGCTATGACTTTGTTAACTACAGCAGAGAATTCCAATTAGATAAGTGCTGAAAGTCATCTACAAGTCTTGCCAAAACGGTTGCCATTGGTGACCTCATGATGTCATGGGTGCAGATGTAAGAAAGCTGTGGGTTGAAGAATGAATTGGAGGTTGAGAGTCATTGACAAACATTGTTGAGTTTGAATGCAAAATGGTAGACACTGAAAATGTCTAGAAGATGTGGACAAGAAGGAATTATTTTTTAGGAAGGGAGAGACTTAACTAGAAGTCAGTTTTGAGACAGAGAGGCTAAAGACATAATTGGAAAGGACTGTCGAAAGTGTAAGGGGTGAGGCTTACAGGATCAAGGATTCAAATTGATATGATTCAAGTTAACTTTCCTCATCAAATTGAAAAGATGTCAACTACAATCAGTGTTTTATTGTCTGTGCTTCCCACATGAATGAAAACTTTTTGAACTGGATATATGAAAGGAATACAGAGCTCTTCTCATGATGGTATACATTAGCTCACAGAATGCCCTGTAACTTAGCAATGCTATTTCTCCTGAAACTGGAGTAAGGATGACAAGTGTGGGTGACAAATTTGGTCATAAAATATTTAAGAATCATATAGAAGAGATCTTCAAGGTTGTCTGCTCAAACTGAAGATATATGAATAGAGTGAGACTTGATGAAAGCAGAGAACGTGCAGGAAAATCATTGGGCAGATCTGACAATGGACAAGTGAAAAAACTTGTCCCCAGCTGAGGGAGATTGGAGAGCATGACTCTGTGATGTGCTCCGTTTAGGCTCAAGTACCCAAGATCTCTTGTCACCCAAATGTGGATCTGGGAAGGCAGGGATCATGGACAGATTTCCCTGGGTAGTTTATAGAGACTGGGTGATGCACAAGAGAGCTAAAGGGCCTGGGGGAATGATGAGATTTAGAGCACATGTAGTGGGAACAAAGGAATGAGCTATGGTCAGAGTAGGGTTTTCATTTAAGATTTTTGAGGTAGTCCCAGGGGACTAGGTGTATGCATCAGAGTGGTGGCTGATCTGGCACTGGGGGAGTGAAGGTTGTGGGCATGACAATGTCAGGTTGTGGCTGGGGAGGCTGCGATTCTTTGGGTACCTGTGACACTGGCAAGGGCGGTGGGCAGTCCAGGGCCTTTGGTGGAACTGGCCCGGCAGCATGCTGGTGAATGCTTAAGACCTGTTTCTGAAAGCAAACTGATTTGCAGCACTCGCCAGCTTCTCTGGTGTAAGTACTCCCACCACAGCCGACTCAACACATGTTCTCACTGAACATGAAGTCAGAAAGAGGGTGGTAATGAGGGCTTTTGGCAGCTGGTGGGAGCAGGCCAGTCTTGGGCCCTGCACCTCAGCAGCAGCGATATCTGGGCTGGAGTTCTCATGAGCACTGTGGGGGATAGGCAGGGTCCTGGATGTGCTGTAGTATCACAAAGGGCAGAGGTGAGTAAGTCATTGGTCAGGACAATGTGTTGTAGCACTGTAATGGACGGATGTGGCGACTTGTTCTCAGGAAGCAGCATGATTGGAGGAACTGGGCCATGGCAGGAGGGGTTTAGAGGAGTCCCAAGCCCTCTGGCCTCTGCCCTCCATGAGATGCCCTGCTCTCACGTCAGCCATTCATCCTCCCACACCATTCTGTCCTATATGGTAACACTTGTAGATCTGTAAATTAATGGCAAGAATCTGGCACTTTTTTCCAAATAATCTCTTTGCTAAAGAAGAGTGAAATGATTGCACTCAGGTTAATGGAATTTCAAGTATGCACAGAATGTATCCCTGTGAACAATTTATTTTCATCTATAAGGAAAAAAACCCATCTATTCTGCAGGAACCTAAATTATCAAGCTATTCATGCAGAGAATGATTTCAGGGAGAAGGTATAGTGGTGACATTAAGAGGGGAAGCAATCGGTGGCAGGAGGGAAACAAACTCATTCTGGAAATATTTCCCTCATCAAATTAAAAAGATGACACATACAAACCAGTGCATTTTCATGGTGCACCCTGCATGAATGAAGACTTTTTAAGCTGGATATAGGGTAGGAATGGTGATGGTCTGAATTTTGATGGTTGGTATAATGCACGGAATTTCCTCAACCTCAGCAATCTCACTTCTCCCGAAACATTTGGAAGGGACACTGACAAATATCTCTATTCTGATAGTTGTTCTGTATGATCTGCCACCGCATAGCTCAGTAAACTTCATACTTTTGTAAAACAACCACCAAGAAACAGGAATATTTTCTTTTCCCCTCTTTCTCAAGTTGTCCAGTGACTTATCCATGGCATTGGGAAAATAGTATGGTTTGCAATCAAGAGAAGAGGTGGAAAGAGGGAAGGGGAATAGGAGAGGCATTTCACAAATTATTAACTTGTAAGTCCTGGTGCCTCATTAAAAAGTGAGTTTCATGATTCTTCCTCAAGGGGAGACAAGGAGAGAGTTGAGCTACCTGTCTTTTTTTTTTTTTGAGACTAGGTCTCGCTATTTTTGCCTGTGGAACTGCAGGCTCACGTTGCCCAGGGTACCACAGACTAAAGCAATCCCCAGCCTCAGCTTCCCAGGTAGCTGGGATTATAGGCACATGCCACCACGCCCAGCTATATATTTTTTGCAACTAGGTCTCACTATGTGCCCCCGTTGGGACTTGAACCATGATCCCTGTCCCTGGTTGCAGCTTCTTAGGCTGCCGCTTACAGGCATGAACCACCATGCCCAGCCTGAGCTACCTGTCTTGATGACTACTCTATTAAAGTGAGTGCTTTTGGGGTTCTTACAATGGCTTTGTGGTTTGATTTCCTCTGCTTGGGAGTTTGTAGTGCTAATTTTTGCTCATCGAATCCCAATTACTGCATATTTACTTATTTTGCTACTTGCTTAAATCCTTTATTGTTATTTATATTCTGGTTATACCCACCTTTCCCCAAATGGACTGACTTATTTCCCAATGAAAGGGAGGGTTATAACAAAAAGAGTCTTTGCAATATGATGGTGTGTGTGTGTGTGTGTGTGTGTGTGTGTGTGTGTGTGTGGAGTTGGGAGGAGATGGTGCCAGAATAATGATTTTTATCAAAAAAACCAGAAAAAGGGGAAGTTATGTCAATTGAATCTAGAACTGAACTCCCTGTCAGTCAAGGGAAAAAGGAGCAAGAACACCTCTTTTTAGTTACTTCAGATATCTCACCATAAATGTTCTAGAAGAGTGGGATGAATAGCATCAGGTCAGCGAGCACACTCTCCACAGCCCTCCCCCTGCAGTGGGACACTGACCTGATAATATGGATGCCACAGCTGCAATGATGAAGGACACAATGACTCCTGGTCCTGCCATTTCCTTGGCCACCAGGCCGGACACCACGTACATCCCAGTGCCCACGCAGCTGCCCACACCGAGAGAGATGAGGTCCACCGTGGTGAGCACCTGAGCAAGCTTTGTTCCGTGCGCTGTGGTAGCCCCAGTTCCCTCCAGCATGGACTCCACGGGTTTGGTGCGCAGGATCCTGGAGTGCATGGCATTCCAGGCAGCCCCCCACTGCACCCGCCGGGGGTCCAGGGAGGCGAGGAAGCCACTCATCCTGAGCGATTGGCAGTGATGGTGAAGGTCAGTGTTGGAGGAGGGCTGTGGAAGCCTTAGTGGATGCTTCGGGGACTCATCTAGCAGACAGGGATCCACCGACTAGGACAGACCCACAGGGTCCTGACGCAACCTTCTCCTGGGCATGAATGTCTGCAGGAAAACACAAGAAACAGGAAGTGAGACCAATCGGGAAACAAACCCTGGAAACAGGGTGATGGTCGGTGTGCTGAACTGGTAGAACTACCTGATCTGACACTCACATGGAAAGGGAGCGTTTCTCCCTTGGCATGTCCTTGAGTTCTAAGCCACAGCCTATAGTTTGCACGACGTCACACATTCATTCTCAAAGGTGTTTTTTAAAATAAGGCTCTCATTTACTCAGTGATTTACTTTTTTTTCTCTGTGCTTCAGTTTCAGCTACTTAACGGGGATCATGAAATCTCTTGCTTAGTGTTGGTGTGGAGATTACATTAACATACATCTGAAAGGATCTTAAGAGATCGGCTGGCATGCGGAGATGCCCATCTGTCTAATCTTGAAATTCTTACCTTCCTCAGCCAAGATTGGTCTGTCATGTTTGGGGTTACCTTCCCGGAGACACAACATCTTTGTTTTAACACAAGGATGTAAATAGATCAGTGGCTTGAATAAGGACTGTGCCACTCCATGGAGTCACTTTGGACCTTTTTTTTTCAGTGACATGGAATATATTTTGAGCATAAAGACTGGGTTTGGGGAGAGATGAGGCATTTGATGAGCAGTCCACTGAGATGCTAAATGTTTGGTTTGTTGCCATAAAACTAAACTAACAGGCATTCTTTCAATGAAAATTCTGCTTGTGATAATCTGAATTTAAAATCAATTTTATATACAAACAGAATTTTTGAGAATGAGAACAAGAACAAGAACGTTGAATTCTCATTTAAAAAAATTGCATTATTTATTTTCTTTTACCTCATTATCTACCCTGGGGTTCTCCCACCACCTTCTCACCCTTGAACCATAGTCCCAGTCTTCTGTGCCCCTCCTTCCCCACGATATTCTCCCTCCCCCTCTCATGCTCCATGCTTCAATTTTGCCAACAATTAGTTTTAAATTTTCCTTGTCTGTTAGGTTGTTTTCCCTTCATCCCTCACATATGCACCTATAGAATAAATTGAATGGTGGTGGTAATTTCTTTAGCCTGAAGCTTGAGAGGAATTGTTCATCACTTCAGAAAACCAAGCTTCTTATGGCAAGGTGCCCACCCCCCACAGCACACCTACCGTCTGGAACAAGCCCACCGGCCAAGTCCTCTTATGGAGCAAGCACCTGACAACCTGCTCTGCCTCCCTGAGTGTGTGCATGCGGAAATATGTTGCAGGCAGGCAGCTCAGTCAGAACTTGAACTTCAGGATATTAATGAAGACAGTGACAAGGTATTTATTACAAGAAAGTGGTGTTGGGGCTGATGGAGTTCCTGATACTGTATTAGATCATTTCTAAAGTTTTGTCAAGTTAGAAAATAATTTCTAAAGTTTTGTCAAGTTAGAAAATACAAAGACTAGGAGGCTACTTTATAAACCCAAAAATTCTTTTTAAAGTACAGCTGCACACTGATTGCAAGTGCTGTTATTAAACCTACGAATTCATATTTACAGTAAGCACCAGCCCATGCAATCTACTGATATTATTAATTAATACTCCTTAGCACTTAATGTAACACTTGTCTGCTTTTAAAGGTTTTGCAAACACTATCTAATTAAGAGATTAGGTGAAATGTGACAGTTTGGTTCACAGGGGCTGGGTGATGACCCCACTGGTTTAATTTCTTCCAAGACATGACAGGCTGCCACATGCTATGTTTTAATTTTGATAGCACCTTATAAATCACTAATGTTGGATAGTGCAACTGTATACTCCAGAGTCATTTAATAGCCTAGAACGTCAGCTTTTTTTTTTTTTTTTAATATTTCCAAATTTTTGAGAGAGCATGTCACAGGTATACCTGGAAGACTATGAGAACGATGGCTTTACTTAAGCTCTTGTGGAAGAATTAATGGAGGTACTTATCTAATTTAGCATGACCAACTTGTTTGGAGCAGCCGTTATATACTAGATGTAGTGTTAGGTTTGGGGTGTAAAAAACATGACCTTTTCTCTTGGTGCTTCCAGTCTGCAACAGATGATGACAATAAAAACACAAAGCAGAGGGGGGAAGATTTTTCTCTTTGGCTATTTATTTATTCTTATATAATTTTGAAACAATGTATGATATCTCCCCTCAGGTATGGTTACCAGAGTTCTCCCACCACCATAACACCCACAACTGATTGTCATATCCCTTTGCCTTTTAGTAGTTCTTGTATTAAAAATGGCATAGTGTGTCTCTTACAGAAAAATCAGATAATGTCATTGAGAGACAAGATAATACAGTGTACAGGTTGACAAAATCACATTATTCCCAGAAGAGATAAGGGCTATGTTAGGTGTTGAATTATGCACAACGAATCCCCACAATGTGCTGAATTCTTACCTCCCTTTCCCCTGAGACCTCTAAATGTGGCTGTGTTTTGAAGCAGAGTCATCATAGATGTGATTAGCTAAGGTGAGCTCATCCCAGACTTGGATGGGCACCTAACCCAATGTGACTTATCACAAGAGGAAGTTTGGGCACTAAACACACAGGGAAAAGGAAATGTGAAAGTGGAGGTAGAGATCAGGGTGATAGTTGCATGATCAGCGAACCACCAAAACAAAGAGAGGCATGCCACACCCTCCGCAGTGCCCTGCCAGCACCTGATGAAGTGTCCAGCATCCAGAATGTGGGGCGCTGACTATCTCATCCCCCAGTCTGATGGGTCAAGCTGACGATGGCTATGTGGATTTTGGGGGAAAGGATGAGAAAGAAGGGATGAAGGAAGAACATAGTGGACTTTGGTAGAAGGCAATGGGGTCCTTCAGTGGGGGGAACCCCATAGTCCTTGGTGGGGTCCTGTGGTGACCATATCTGGGGGGTGAATCCACACTGCCAAATATTGCCAAGGATGAAGCACAATGGTACTTCAATATCAATCAGTACATTGACAACAGTTTAAAATAGGTCTATTGTATGATATGGCAACCTACTCCTTGGTACCCATCTAGAGAAAGCAAAACCATTAATTTAAAGGGATATAAGCCGTCTTTGCTCATTGTAATACAATTTACCACTGGGAAAAAACAGTCACCGAGTTAGCACTCTTTGACTGCATCCAGAGCACACAGACACAGGCAACGCAGGAAAGAAGCCAACTGTGAAGGAGCAACACAGTCTTTGGGGTCAGGACATTGGCTCCTGGAAGATGGAAGGAGGCACAGTGCCCTCCTCAGGGAAGCGTAGTCCTGCCAAGTGGAGAAAAATGGGAGGGGAAAAGGGGGCCTGTTTGGTATAGGGGAAGGACTGGAGGGCCATGGCACAGCTGTGTGTGCTGACTAACGTAATCCTCTGGCAAATTGGCCTGTACAGATGTGTGCAGTTTCCTCAAAACACTAAAAATGAATCTACCATGTGACCCAGTGATTTCATGCCTAGGAATCTACCCAGAAGACACAATCGTACTAATCCAAAAGAAACCTCCACTCTGAAGTCTACTGCGCACTGTTTACAATAGCCAAGTTGTGGAAATAACCTAAATGCCCGGAACAGATGAGCAGATTAAGATGTGGTAGATGTACACCACGGAATACTACTCAGTGATCAAAAAGGAGGAGCTCGTGCCACACAGCAATGTGGGTGGAGCTGGAAGGGATTATGCTGATAGAAATCAATGAGAAGGAGAAAGAAGAATATCAGAAGGTTACACTGCTAGGTGGAATATAGGGAACCGAACAAAGTGTGAGGAGAAAGACAAAACTTGTAAGTTAACCAAAGACCTGAAGCATCCAGCAAGGGGGGCGGGGGAGAGGAGTCAAAGCAGAGGAGGAAAAGCACAAAGAACTGTGGAACCATGGTGATGGAAGGCCAGGGGTGATGGGAGAACATGGGGACTGCACAAGAGGGGAGAAATAAACACCGCCCCAAAGTTAGTAATATAAGAAAAAAGGATAAAAACAAAAATGATATATATAAAGACATACAAACTGGTTGTTACAGAAGAGGAGGCTGGGAGAGGTTCAGTAACTTCTCCCCTGTCTTGAAGCCCAGGAGGCAGAACCAACTCTTGTCCCTGGGGTGTCTACTTGCAGAGCTTGCCTTCTGCTCCCGATGTTCTTTCTTGAGACTGAAAGGTCAGACAACAGAGGCTCTCTCCGGCCCAGAGACACATGTTTGCTCTTAAAGCAGTGTGTGAAACTGAGCCATGAAGAGTCACGTCCTGAGGATACGTTTATCCCAGGGTAGGTGTGAACAGGTAAGTGAGTTATGGACCTGCTGCCCAGGGAGGTGGGCAAGCAGAGACATCAATTGCCCAGAACAATTCTGTAGCTTTGGTGTAGCCCGCACCCAAAGAGGGTGGGATAAGCTCCCTCTCTGGGAGGGAGAGGGATAAGCTGGAATGCCCACAGGCCATAGGGGACACACGCTGGGAAAGAGGGGTGTGATGGCCCCTCTCCTGGCAGGTCATGGTAACTGCAGGTGGCCTTGCCATCAGCATTTTGAAGAACAGAGAAGGGTTTGCAAGTGCCCAGATGCCTTTGCAAGGGTCCTTCCTCTTGGCTGCACAATGGAGTCACCCAACAGTCTTTCAGAAACCTTGGTGTCTGCCCCCTCCCCTGGAGTTGCAACTTAATTGGTTTGAATTGTGGACTTAACACAGGGAATCTCTAAAGCTCCTCAGGTGATTCTAGCCAGGTAGTTTGGGGTCTGGCCGGTCTTTGCCCTCAGTGATGACTGACTGTGGTGCTGATGGGAAATCAGACATGGCCGGTGATGTTGAGTGTTCTGGGTCAACCTGGTGGGGCTGAAGCCTGGTGGCTCGTGAAGCATTGTTTCTGGGGTGTCTGTGCAGGCATCTCTGGAAGAGAACAGTATTTCGGTGGGCAAACTGATTAAAGCAGGTCACCGCTCCTGCAGGGTGGCAGCATCTGGTCTTAGCAGCAGTGGGTGAACTGATGAAAAAGGCAGAGGGAGGCTGAGCATATGATCTCTACCTGTGCCGAGACCCTTGGGCGTTGGTCTTTCTGTTTCTTAAGCAGTAGTACTCTGACAAGGTGCAATGCACCTTCCAGCTCTGATGGCATCACTCCATTGGCTTTCTGTGGAATTGTAGAGGTGACTGTGGGACTCTTGGCCACAGACTAGGGGAATCAATTCTTACCATAACCCCCTACATGTGTCTTCACATATCCTACTACTTCTGTTCATCTGGAGAACTCTAGATACTTGTCTTCAGTCTGCAGGTCTGACAGGTACTTTTTGTTTTCTCTTCCTCGGCAGCTGCTTCTGCAGGCAGTGACGATGGATGCCGTGTGAATTGACTTTCATCTGGAACACTTGTCCAGAAGGGCCTTTCATCAGAAATTGTCATGAGAACATCGAGGAATACATCTGCCTTCTTAGAGGGGGCAACAGCTTCTATCTGATAGATGAGAAACTGGGGTGAAATTGTAGGAGAACCAACTAGGACAGAGGCTGAATGGCAAGAATTCCTTCCTGGATCTCCTCTTTCCTTGTAATTCCTCCGAGTGTCTCCTTTACTGATGCACACAAGAGCTTGGGGGGCATTTCCTTTCTTGGTTGGAAATTTACTGGAGAGAACAAAATGTACAAAAGAAAACATGCTTCTAAGTGACTATTAACAATATCCATATTCATTACCCCCAGATTATGGTAATCAAAGATCGTTTTGGAAACACGCTGCTGTTGTCTTTCCAAGATGAGCAATAAATGTGTGTTTGTGCTTTCTCTAGAGCTTTAATTCAAGTTTCTCAAAATACTTCCCAGTTATACCTAAGGCAGGCTTGTGGAGCTGCAGGAGAAGACAGTCATCATGTGGGTTCGCTGGCGAGCTTGGCTCCAAGTGTAATGACGGTAAAAGCAGGTTTGTGTACGGATGGAAGTAATTATGGTTTAGAAGTTCACGGAATAGGTAGGATTATAGAATTAGGTTGGAGTCGGCCTTTGTAGGTGAAGAGAGGAAGGAAATGAAGGCTAATACAATAGTAAACAACCTCAAATCATTCCTGATTTTGCAAGTACACGAAGGGATCACAAAAATCCCTCTGGGACATTCCTGCTGCGCTTCAGCCCAGCTATGTGGCAACATCTGAAGCAGCGTGCAACGCTGGCTGAGCGAAGCAGCTCCTTCACCTGGCTCAACAGGCTACGCTGCTCCGAGTTTCACCATCAGTGTCCCCTGACGAAGTGAGGACACGGTCAGAGCAAAGGGTGCCTCCCCTAATGAGCCCATCTGGTAACAGCCTTCTCAGGCTCCTCCCCTCTCCTGGGCTCACCCTCCTCCCCATCAGCGTCGGTAATTCTTTGGGCTGAACTCCTGGCTACTAACTTAAGGACACAATTCAGGAGCCAGGTTCCCTGGGTTATGTTCTGGTTCTGTTCTTATTAACTAAGGGGCAAAGTATTTCTATGCTTCAGTTTTGCACTCTGTAAAAAGGGATAATCCTGGTACCTAGCTCACTGGTTATCATGAGGAGTGCAGGGTCATGCCTGTGAAGATTATAGCAGAGCACCTGGCAGAGGCGAGCACCAGGGGAGGGTAGTCAGGGTCACCCTGCTTTGGTCTCTGACTTTCTTTTTCCCCTGCTGCCAGCACCCTCGTCTCTGCTCCGCACTGCTGTAGGCGGTCCTCTGAGGTCTTTCGCCTGTTGCACAGCCCTGACCTTGGCTTTTTCCTGATGAAACTCCCTAGGGTTTCTTCAGGCTGCAGATTGTAGACTCTGATATTCTCACCCCAAGGGGTTCATGCTTATCTTTCTCATTCAGTAGTCTATGATGGGGGATTCTTTAGGGAAGTCCTGGCTTTTGCGAGTCTTCCTGTCCTTGCAATAGTTGGCTCTCTGTTTGCTCCCTGCTGCGGACATGTGTGCCCACATGACCGGCTTTACAGGATGTCCAGATCAGATGGAGGACAGGGCCTGCCTTGCCGAACAGAACACCCTACCACCGAAATCCAAATCCGTGTCTTGGTAGCATCTCCTGTTGTTCTCAGTTGGGCTTTCTATATCTATGCAGATGAGGGCAAATCCGTTTGCAGGTAACACCTTTAAATCTGAAGGCAATTAGCGTTCTCTTGGAATCTTATCTTCCTCAGACAAAACATCAGTTTCTTCAGGGATCAACATGGTCTTGCAAGTTACAGTTTCTAGACCAATCACGCTGTGATCTGTACTCTAGGGCAGGCTGCAGTTTATCATGGTTGGCATTTTGGGACTGTGACTGTGTAGCAAGGAAGATGTCTGTGATTAGTTATGCATCACATAACTTGGATGTCCAACAGATTCAGTCGATATGCGACTGGCTTTAAGAGCAGAGCTCCTGAGTTTCAGAGGGCTATTCTTCCTGGAGACAGCTTTGCTGCGTGTTAGGTCAAGCTCATCTACCATATTATGTAACTTTTGGATCATCTACATTATTATTTAACATTGTGTGAGCTGTTTATATTGTACACGGAATCTCAGATAGACCTAGCTTTGTCTTGCTTGAAATGTATTTTTTAAAAAAAATTCTTTTTATTCTTTCTTCAAATTTCTTACAACATCATCAGATGATTATTGGAATGCCTTCCCCTCCTCCTGACACCCCCTCTGTTCACTCAGACTCCTCTCTCCTTGATGTTTGTTGATCTATGTTAAGTCCATTGGTCTCTTCCTTTCCTGTGGCAATGTCCTTTTGCTGGGTGAGAGACTGTGTTCATGGGACATGGTAAACGTTCTGGTAGGTGCTCAGTCTTAACTTTGTGTTGGGCAACCAGTCCGTGCTCTTTTGAGGTCAATCATTGTCCGTTCTCTGTGCTGTTTTGCTGTCTCTTCAGCTTATAGCTCTGCCCTCTGGCTTAGAAGGCGTCATCCCCAGCCATTGTCAGTAAAGAAATTACTTGTGGAGAGGAAAAATCTGTTGATAACCTTTGCAGGTCATTCTCTCTCTCTTAGTTTGCTGCTTTGCTGTGAAGTCGATGCCCCAGCTCTGTGGCCTTCCTCGCGCATGGAATGTGGAGGGGTACCTTGCTCTCTTAGATGGTGTATCAGAACTGAAATTATGTCCCATCCACACCTGGTGAGGCTGTAGGTGTGATTCTGTGATAGGTTTTCACCATGGTCATTTCTCTGTTCATTATGCAATGGCTTTTTCAATGTTTCTTCTCTTTAATCCTGTTCAAGTATGTGGGCAGGATCTTTACCTGATCCCTCACCTATTCCATGGCAGTGTTTGTATTCTTTATTTCTTCTTATTCCTCTTGAGAACTAAATGGAGTGAAGTGACTAAAGCATGAGAGGTGTCTAGCCCCACTCCCACCCTCACTCCTACAGAACCCTGCTAGGGTCCATGCATGCGGGAGTGCCTGCACACCAGCCCACTTGGCTATGCTTGATGCGGGTCCCCCTGCCCCCTCCACCCCTGCTTAGGCAGAGCGTGGGAGCCCAGAGACTCCACATGCCTCTGCTTGAAATGTTTTTTAAAGGAGAGTTTGATTCAGTAGCTGAGTAACTTGCACAAGTGGCTGAACCAATTCAGCTTCCTTTTCAAAAGTTCCTACTTTTTTCATTTATAAAATGATCGAGTGCATTAATCAATTTTTACAGTATTTTTTGCAGTTACAAACAATCCTCAATTTCAATATGTCCCAGTCCTGACTTTGAGCTCTTGCTGTGACTCCACTTCCGACTATAACTTGGCTTCTGCTCTTTTCCTCAATTTGGAATGTGAGTCTGCAAACACCTTCCCATTCTGGAGTTCCAGCTACTGGAATCATTCATTCCTGACACACACTGGTACATAGGGGAATGTGCCCTCTCTCCTCCCTTGGGGTGGGACTGATGTTTCCGCAGATTTTGCTTGGGACCCGACCCTGAGTTAATGGGTAGGTTGGATACTTGCCCCATGAAAGCAGAAGAGTCACATAGCGAAGGGTGAAGTTGTACCTTTTTCTTATAGAGGAAGATGTGGGCCACTGCGATAATAACTTTAGTCACACTACTGGGCTGCTATTATGTCTGGGCAAAGCTATTGTCTTTTTCTCTTGAATTTTTTTTTTTTGGAAAAGGACACAGAAGTTTGTACAGCTGAGTTGTGAACATAAAGAAATTCTGCAGTGTTCATTCTTGTACTCTACAATTTATTCTGTGAGATATAAATATTGATTTCCTTTAGTAACTAGCATAAATCCAAAATTCATCTATTTCTGACACCAAGCAGAACAAAGCAATACATCATTTCTTTTAATCCTTGTATGAGGATAATTGATCTTTACCTGATTTGGGATAAAGTGTATTTAAAAAGTGTCTTCTTTAAAAAGTGTCCCACGCTACTCCCCTGTTCACCCATTCTCCAGGGCTTGAGTGTGTATTTGGCAGAAACTGCCGTAAAACACTCTCAAGAGACGGTCTGGTATCTACTTATTGTCAGAAAGGAGAAGTTTGTTCAGAGATCTGGTTGTTCAGCATGAGATACCAGCATTCCCCTGGGACAGCCTTGCTGGGGGGTGTCCCAGCCTGATAGTACCTTCCACTCTGCTCACCATGTCATCCAGCAGTGTCTTCAGTTCCTTCCTGGTATCATGTTCTATTCCTTGCACATATAATCAGAAACATGCCCCCAACATGTCAGAGCAGAGAGACTGAAAGTAATCACTCCAAAAGTCACTGTACATATAATTATATGACCAAAGCCATAGCCCAGGAAAATAAAATCTGTGCTACTCAGACATCATTGGGCAACCCCTTTCTTAGAAAGGACGTATCACACAAGAAAATTGGCTAATTCTTCCATGATCATTGCTAAAGATCTAAGAAATCATGATAAATTAATCATTACCCAAATCATTAAATTAATCATAATAAATTAATCATTACCATAATAAATTTATCATTTAGTGAGGCCCTGTGTTTAGCTCAATGGTAACTGTTACGATCGTAAGAAAATTCTTGTAAGACACAGACCGTCTAGTCATTTAGACACAAGGCAGGTCCAGGGGGTGCTGGATGCTTCTGGCTTCTGTTTTGTTTGTCTTTCTGGGACCTACTGGCTGTAGGTCCTGGTGACTCAGCAGCATGGAGCACATGGAGGGCTTTTTGCCCTTTGAGTGAATTGGTCCGTGAGCATTCGGGCAGGTAGCTGGGAGGAGGGGGGTTTGGTGCTCACTTGCAGCTCCCCCCTGCTGGTCTTGAGGGTTGGCCAAGTCCATCCAGTAAAGATGGTCGCTCTTGCCAGGTAGCCTTTGCATGGGTAGAGATCTCTCTCTCATACCCAGTAACTCTTCTTTCTATTTGCCTTATTAGTCAGAGTACCTACATCTCTAACCCTCAGAACTGCGCTTTACCTCATGATTGGTCTACTTACTATCCTCCACATATTTATATTTTTTTCAAAAATTTTCTGCAAAATAACAGATTTGAGTGCCACCTGCTTCCTGCTGGGACATTGACTGATAGATGGACAGAATTTGGGGCCTGAAAAATTCAGCATGATCAGTGTAATCAACCACATTGTGTCTGTTGGGATACTGGGAAATTAGGAGACTGAGGTCAGAACTCTGATTGCTGTGTGAACTTGCCTGAGTCTTTAAACCTCTGAGCTGCAGTTTTCTCGTTTGCAAGATAAGAGTCATGACAGTTATTTGGTAGAGTTGCTATGAGGATTCAATGAATGAACAAAGGTATACCTTGTTCAGAAACGACAATGCTGTCTCTCAGCATCGCCATTGAAATGGTAACTAGTACCTCAAAAGATGGCTGAGATATGGTGAGAACCTAGGTAATTAACAAATATAGATGAAAGGTGCTTTGCCTTGCTCCTTATACCTAAGTAGCATAGTGATTCATTAAAGTCTTGAAAACCTTTAAACAAGAAGGCTGATATGATAGTACTTTTCTTTTTCTGACTCACATTTGGCTAGCCAGAAAATTAAATTTGTTAGAACCTATTTCCCAAACATCCCAGTTAGTTAGACTTTGATTATGTACAAAAACAATTGAGAAATATGGTGAGCTCATAGGATATTTCCAAACCACATGCAGATATTTAAAGTTTCTCTGTGAGAAACAACAAATGTTGGCAGTTGCTTGGAGAAAAAGGAACCTTCATGCACTGTTGGTGGGAAAGTAGATTGGCCCAGTCCTTATGGAAGACAGTTTGGAGGTTCCTCAAAATATTCAAATAAGATCTATCATATGATCTAGCAAATTCACTCCTAGATATCTACCTGAAGAATACAGAAATACTAATTTAAATCAAGACCCCTATGTTCAGTGCAGCACTATTTACAATAACTAAGTTATGGAAACAATTAATTAATTAATTTGTTTGTTTATTTATTTATTTTTGAGTCTAGGTTTCGCTATTTTTTGCCTGTGGAACCGCAGGCTCACGTTGCCCAGGGTACCACAGACTCAAGCAATCCCCAGCCTCAGCTTCTCAGGTAGCTGGGATTACAGGCATGTGTCACCATGCCCAGTTATATGTTTTTGGAACTAAGTCTCGTTACGTGCCCCCCACAGGACTCGAACCACAATCTCTGGTCCTGGCTGCAGCTTCCTAGGCTGCCACTTACAGGCATGAGCCACCATGCCCAGACTTATGGAAACAATTTAAGTGACCAATGACAGATGAATGGATGAGGAGGATGTGGTATACACACACACAATTGCATACTACTCAGCTATTAAAAAATGAAATTTGTGACAATGTGGGTGGAACTGGAGGGTATTATGCTAACTGAAACATCAGAAGGAGAAAGATGAATACTGAATACTTTCATATGTGGATTCTAAGAACACAAAGGGGCAGACAACACTAAACCAAAGCAGACTCTAAGAATATGATGTCAAAATTGAGACAACTAGATGGGCAGGGTGTTTCTTCTTCTATTGGTAGGTGTTGCTATGAACTTCCACGTAACACTGTTTTTTCAAATATCCCATAAGCTTTTTTCTCCATTTTCATTAGTCTATAGATTTTTAAAAATATTTTTTCCCCAATTTTCATACAACATTGGTCATATTTGTATAGTTATTGTTCTCCTTAGGTATGATCTTCCCCTTCAATATTGTATCCTATATTCCTACCCTGTACTCCCTTTCCCCTTTCGGATACTCCAGTGGCTCTCTCTCACTGCAAGTCATTGGCAATGCTTGACTTACTGGTCTTTTCTTTTTCTGGAGCAATGTCCTTTGCTTTCCTGGGTGAAGACCTGAGGAACTCCTGGAATGCAGCAGACCAGGCTGCTCAGATTTCAGGGAGTAACTGAAGTGGGTAGCCAGGCTAAGCTCATCAGGAACCTCTTGAAGGGTGGATGTGTGGCACTGTTCTTCATGCTCCTACAGTGGAGGAGACTGTCTCCTTTTCTCCAGACCCATGTGTTCATGGGGTTCCATACCTCCTCTTTTATGCTGTCTGCCTCTGGAAGGGGCAAATGGAAGTTCTGGCATCTGTCACATGGTGCTGCTTCTGTGCTGTATAGTTCTGGCATTTGGTGTTGGGATCCCACCTCCCTGCCATTGGCAGTGGAGAAGTTCCTTACTGGGGACAGACTTCTACAGATTATCAGTCCAGCTCCTCTCTTCTCTCAGGGTTTGCTCTTCTGCCATGGGCCACAACCACAACTCTGTGGTTTCCTCCCCCATTGATTGGTAGGGGAGGGAGCCTCACTCATGTCGCACAAATCTCTGGATCAGGGGTTTGCTTCCCCAGCCCCTGGAGATGTTGTAGATGGAGCTCTGAGACAGGTTATCTTCATAGTTAGTCTCACAGTCTTGTCTCTTGTGGTTCCGACCATGCTGTTTGGGTCCTCCCTAGGTGGTGAGTGTATCTAGGGCCTTATAACTTCCTCTCCTTGCCTTCATGTCTGCAGCTGGAGAACTGGTTTCTTTTTGTTCCTAGTGCAGGTCTGATTGAGGTAGAGGCAAGCCAGAGAGGGAGCCCTCACAGCCCAAGCCCTGGTAGAGGTGTGCAACCCCTCCCCCAGCTCACATGGAGGCAGAGGCCTGCTCCTTCAGCCGGAAACCCCCAAACCCCAAAACCCTGGGACTGGTGGTATAAGACTCAACTACCTACTCCCACCTTTGCCTGCAGCCTAAGCTGTAGATTGGGTGCTGGGGGGGGTGTCCTTCCCAAAGGTCTAAGCAGTCCAAAAGGATCTCAAATCCCACCTCCAGTCCATCTAGGATCAGGGTAGTTGCTAGATTTAAAAAAAATTTTTCTTTGACTTCATTGACCTAAGGGTTATTCAAAAACATTCTGCTTTTTCTCCACATATTTTGGTTTGTTCCAGGATTTCTTTTATCATTAATTTTAAACTTTATAATGTTGTGATCTATGAGATTGATTAATGTAATTTCTATTTTTGTATATTTTTGAGACTATTTTTTAATTTCCCAGTATATGATCTACCCTTGG
Source organism: Uropsilus gracilis (assembly GCA_004024945.1). Lineage (NCBI taxonomy): Eukaryota > Metazoa > Chordata > Mammalia > Eulipotyphla > Talpidae > Uropsilus > Uropsilus gracilis. Next base: position 96,992 of record PVHY01001292.1, read on the forward strand.
AAATTTCTAGAAATAATGAATGAATACAGTAATATGTCAGGATACAAAATCAACACACAAAGATCAGTGGCATTTCTATATGTGGATAATGTACCCGAAGAAAAGGAAATAAGGAATACAGTTTCATTTACTCTCACCCCCAAAATAATGAAGTACCTGGGAATAAACCTAAGAGAGGGGATGAAGGATTTGTACAATGAAACCTATAAAATTTAATTAAAGAAATGAAAAAAAGTTCAAAGAAATGTGTGCTTAGGAAGAATTAACAACATTAAAATGACCATATTATTCAAAGCAATTTACAAATTTATTGCAATATCTATCAAAATGCCAATCAATTTCTAAAGAAAATAGAATAAGTATCAAATTTATATGGAAGCACAAAAGGTCTCATACAGCTAAAATGATTTTGAGAGGAAAGGAAAAAAAATGGAGGCATCATACTTCCTGACTTCAAACCTTACACAGCAACAGTAATCAAAACATTATGGAACTGTACCAAAATAGAAACTCAGACCAACAAAACAGAACTGAAAGCAGAGAGATAAATCCACATAAGTACAGATAGCTAATTTTGGACAAAGGAATTATGACCACACAGTGGAAGAAAGATAACCTTTTTAATAAATGTTGCTGGGAGAAATGGATAGCCACATGTAAAAAAAAAAAAGAAAAAAGAAAAAAAAAGACCCATATTTAATACCGTAAATGAAAATTCACTCAAAGCAAATAACAGATTAAAGATTTGGATATAAGAATAGAAACCATAAAGTACTTGAAAGAAAACATAGGAGCCACACTGTAGGACATCTACCATGAAGATTGGGAATACAACCCCAGTTACAAGGGAAGCGAAAGCAAAAATAAACAAGTGGGACTGTATCAAAAGCTTCTGCACCTCAAAAGAAAACATCACAAAACCAAAAAAGGCAAGTGAATGGTCAAAAATATTTATATACCATACATCTGACAAATCTACAAAGTCCTTGCAATAACAAAGAAACAAATTTCTAATAACAAAGAAACAAATGACCCATTTGAAAGATGGGCAAAGGACCTCAAAAGACAATTCTCTAAGGGATATATTCACATGCTTATAGACATAAGAAAAATTGTTTGATTTGAAATGCAAATCAAAACCTTAAACAAATGGAGAAATTGTAGAGCATATATTGAATGGAAGATTACACATCTATGAAGAAAGATGAAGTGTGGCATTTGGCACAAAATGGAAGGACCATGAGGTGATTATGTGAAAGTCAAAAAGTGAAAAACAGGTATCAGATGGTTTCATTCATCTGCAGAATAAATGTCCCCCCCCCCCCCCGCCAAATTACACACAAACACTCAGGAAATAAAAATTTTGACTCAGCAAAAGAGAAGATAATGATTACCAGAGGGAATAAGGGAAAGGATAGGAGAAATGCCACAGGAAGTAAATGAGGGATGGGCACAGCATCTTCTCTGCTCTTTGATGTCTGCTTCTTTATTCTAAGGCGCCTGATGATCCCATCTTGCCCACCCATTTTATCCAGAATAATCATCCCATCTCAAGATCCTTAACTTAATCCCCTTTTCAAATTCCCTTTTATCATTAAGGCAACCCAGCTTCAGAGATTAGGACAGGGACATCTTTGGAAGGTCATTTTTCAGCCTACTCACTACTAAGCACCACTTTGTTAGTGTCACTCTATATTTCCATGAACTAAAGCAAACACCATCTCTCTTCTGAAAAAAAAAAAAAAAAAAAAAAAAAAAAAAAAAAAAAAAAAAAAAAAAAAAAAAAAAAAGACAAAAGAAAAACCAAAACAATTGGTCTGAGTCTTTCTTTAAGCTTTCTCTACATATTCTATCCCTAATTAAAAGAAAAACTCAAACAAAACTACATCGACCTACTGTACCTCAGGAAAACCCTTGGTGGATCTCATCAGCCTCTTTCAGATCAGCCACTCTGGAGCCTGACCCCCGAGCAACACCCTGCCACACACCAGGTAGAGGCAGAGCTCCTGGGCCAATGCTCCTGCAGTGCATGGCTCCCAAGCAAGTGAGCTACGTACATCTTCTCTGTATGAGACAAAGCCATGCTTGTCTCATGCTTGAGGTAGACATTTGCCCACTTATCTGTGTGGTAATGATTCTTTAAAATACATTTCCTCTGATGATGCTAGTGAAAGAAGTGAGAAGGAAAAAGATAAATATCAGATGGTTTCACTTTTATGGGAATTCAGAGAAACCAAACAAAGGGACAGAAAAAAGGCAAAACCTGCAAACTGATGTAGATATGAGGCACATGGCAGGGGAGGGGGAGGGATGAAGTCAAAACAGGGGAGGGTCAAGCACAAGGGATGGGGGAAATGGATCCCTGGTACTGTGATGGTGGGAGAACTATGGGAAGTGCACCTGAGGGGAGAAATCAAATGTTGTCCAAAATGAACAGAGATGTAAGAAAACATAAACTTAAAACGTGTACTTCCAAAACATATACATAGATCATATAGATAATATATATTGGATATATCAAATCATAGATAATATATATTGAATATATTATATAATATACATATTACATACTATGTATGCCTCCTATATATATTAAATATATATTATATGTCATCATATATTAATATATTATATAATGAAAGTAATATATGTTAAATATAATACATGTACTATATGTTATATGTTAGTATACTTACATAATATAAATAAATTGTGCTAAGATATGTAAATATTATATACACTATAATTATAATATATAATAACATATATAATATATGCAAAATAGATAATATATTATAGATAATATATAAAATCATATGTAATATATATTATGTAACATATGTGTGTGTGTGTATATATAAATATGTGATAAATATATATTACAGTGATTATTTAAATTTATATACAAAGAATATAGAAATATAGTATATACAAATAAAATGTATTATAAAATAACATACATAATATATATTATATACAACATATTATATGTATACTATATATATGATATAATATATATATACTATATGATACCATATACAATATAATACCATATACTATATGATATATATAATTGTATGTTATATATTATCACAGCATATATTAGATATCATATTATATCATATAAATATAATATATAATATTGATATACCTGATATAATATATAATATAAATATATATATATAATGTAGATATATAGTATAATACATATAATATATAACAATATAATACATAATAACATAAACACAAATATATAAGTATATTATATATAATATGATATGAGATATATATTATTATATATACTATATATACATATACCTCCTAGATGTTGAGGTGGGGGACAAGGGTGATTACATGTTCCTCAGAAGGCTTCCTCGGGACTTGCCTTCCTCCTAATTCGGAGAAGCACAGCTCTTCTAAAAACCTTCATCCCATTATTGACCAGCTGCCTCTCCCCAAGTCTGGCATTGCTCAGGAAGATCTTGGTTAACTGGGCACATCCCTGCAGCTCCTCTCCCTCAGTGCACCCCACAGGTTGCCTGTGAGACCCTCCCTCACAAATCAGCACCTTCAATTCAGAAAGCCAATTTTGTGTTTTGGGGTGTGACACTGCTTTGTTTTCTCTATCCGTGGCTCGTAGGGCAGGACAAGGTTTCTCCAGGGCTTTGGGTTCAGTGTCTGGAGGCGGGCCTCCTGTGGCTTTGAAAGCCCTGCTGCTGCCCCTAGGAATTTCTACTATCTGGAGAGTCTGCGTCTTGAATCAGACAATTTCAAGTGGCTCTTCAAGCTTTGACAACGTCTGCTTTTACGTGATGCAACAAAAACCAGACATAGGGGCGGGATCTGCATGCTATTGATCTAGGTTACCGCACATGCTGCGTGGACCTGCCCGGTCTTGCCGCTTCGTTATTCACAACTCACGCCAACATTGTCTGTGGTGGTGCAGAGCACCTGGCACTGTGGGTTGCTGTGTGTGTGAGAAGCAGAGTCTGAAAGAGGAGGAAGATGGTTCTACGCTCCAGGACTCCTGTACAGTGGGGAAGCGACACGCCTCCAGCTGTGCTACACCACGTGTGTGCTCGGGCCACAGTGTCCCGCTACCATGACTAAACCTAAAACCTAGGCCCCCATTCCTTGGTCAGTAGGCAAGTCAGGGAGGCTTGATTGATAAAAGGAATGAGTGGCAGTACTGTGGGAAAAAGGCCTGAAGTTGATGTCCTGTTAAGCTGATGATCCTTTGTCAGATCAGATAGTCATTTATTATTTTTATATTTGAAATAATTTATTTATATATACACTGCACATCTTTGTATTCCCCGGGGTTCACACACGTCTCCCCTTCCTGACCCCTCCCATCCATTCTCCCACCCCCAGTTGTGTACTTTAGTTTGGTTGTTAGCTTGCTTTGACTTTTCCACCTGGCCTTTTGTTTTCCCTATGTCCCATATATTAGTGACACCAATTGGTGTCTTGTCTTTTCCTTTCTGCTAATATGATTCCTTCTAGATTCATCCATGTTATCTCAAATGCATCAGATAGTTATTTAGAACCCTCGTCACTCTAACCAATTCATTGGAGTATAAACAGGGCCTCAGGACCCCCATTCTGCACAACAGCCCCCTCTTGTCTCGCCCACTGCCTCCCTTAGCAGGGTGTTTCACTAGATTCTCCTGTCTCCACCCTGTCTCTGGTGAATTCTTTTACCCGCCCACTCCAGCCTACAACTTTTTCTCCCCCATGACACACAATAGTTTTGCTTCTTAGCTTTCCTTTTTTTCACTTTTTTCTTACCTTCTCCTCCACCCAAGTTCTCCACATTTTCATGTTCCTTTGGAATTCAGCTTATATCCCATTTGTCATAAAATGTATGTGAACCACTTATGCCTCCTCTTCTCTGATTTCCTTAGCATATATTCTTAGATTACCTTGTGAGGATTTTTATATGCCTGAGGGTGTGGATATGCTCAAAACCTTCCACTTGGTTTTGTACTGTGAAGAAAATGAAATGCCAACTCCTTACAATCGCTGACAAGGCCCTAAAGGATGGTGTCTACTTCATTTCCCTGTTTGTTTCCTGACACTCTCCCTTGTGGCCCAGCTGCTCTGAACTCTGTTCTCAAAACACACTCAATTCTGTTATTTCAGGTCTTTTGCACTTGTTTTCTGAATTCTCTTGTCCCAGGTCACTACAGCTCTCTTTATGATTCTGGTTTCAGTTGCAATGTCAAGACTACCTAAGCTGAAAGTAACGCTGGTCTTTTGTACATCACTCCCTGATCTCTCTCTCTCTCTCCCCTTTGATTTTCTTGTTTATTATTTCATTCCCTGCATCCTTCCTCTAGACTGTGAATATGTTTGAGGTGGGAATTTTGTCTGTCTCTTTTTTAAATTTCCAGTTACCAGGACATGCACTGGCACATAGTAGACTATCAACAATATTCACAAAATATAAAGGCTTTGTTGGGGGGACAGTATGTTTCAACTAACCCCATCTACATTTTATGGACTCTACCAACAACTCCAAGCCAAAGGGATCCTGGACACAGAGGACTGAAAATTCCATCATGTCAGCACAGTGTCAAAACTCTTGACTTGAAGAGGGGACTGCTGGGAACTGAGGGTTTAGTTAAGCAGCCATGCTTGGTACACACCTCAAGACATGTGAACCTAAAAGTGCTTGGGTTTGCCTGCCTTCAGCAAGCAGCTGGGATCCCAGCTCAGACTGTGCTGAGACACATTGACCAGTGAATCTCTCTCTCTCTCTCTCTCTCTCTCTCTCTCTCTCTCCCCTTCTGTCTCTCCCTCTGCCTGTCTGTCTCTGTCTCTGTATCTTTCTCTCTCTCTACTCCCCCTCTTCTCATTTCCCTCATAAACAAACTTTTCATCAACCTTTCTCTATGTGTCTGCTCTTGGGTCTTGTTCTGAATTTTTTTTTTTTTAATAAGTGTGTGAGAACTCACACTTAGACTGTCCCAAATGCCTTTGGGGTTACCCTATAACAGCTTCTCTATGGTGCTAAAAAAAGTACTGGGCACAAAGAATTCTTTATGAAGGACAGCATTTCCAGGAGCAGTTTGAAGTACTTCCTGCCATCTTGAGACATCCATTGCAATGTAAGATGACTTTTTTTGTTGATTAATCTAAGCACAAAATCAGAGACATAAAACCTGAGAAATCATTTGGTTCAAGTCTTACATTTCACAGATGAGCAAATTCTTTCTTCATCAAATGCCTTCACAGATTCTTTTGAGAAACAAAATTATCTGTAAATAAGTATATCTATTTAAAATCATTACTATATATTTTTATTCATATTCATTAAGACTAATTAAAAATCCCTAATATTATAATTCTAAAATCTTTAATATTAAAATCTTAATCTCTAGTTAAGGTGTGAGTTGTGCTTTTTGAAATAGAGGTTCTATGTAGCTAACTCAACCTTTTACTTGATCAGAACAATAATCAACTTGTAAATTGCAGAGAATGTGCCTTAGAGGAAAAGATATGTAATTTTATTGGCTTCATTTTCTTTTTGTTCTCATCTGCAGGAAAACAATTGAGATCTTTTCACAAGTTGGGTATTAAACACACTTTTGAAAAATGAAGCCTTGTTTTGTCTTGTGGGCATCTGTTCCTCTCTAGCTTCCCTGGCTAATGAGGACATACCTCTGCAGGATTTGTGAGTCTGTGAACCCTCAGGGTGCACCCTAGCTCCACAGCCCAGAGAAATTTTTTCTTCAAAAGTGGTTTTTTTTCCCCCTGACTATCATCATGTCTTTTTATCAGGAAGTCTGAAAGATAGGTGAGCATATTTCAATACCAACAGTTCCAATTCACAGAGGAATGTCAAATTTCATTTGGGGACTTTTAACTGAATTTCCAACCTACAAGCTATTTGATTAAATATGTTGCTTTCAAGCTGTTGAGCTAAAATTTTTCTAGACTGCAAATTCTTAAGTTGTATTTCTCATAGGTCATAGTAAGGGACAAATGTAAATACAAATATGTAAATGAAAATATCAATACTATGGGATGCCATAGTATTGATCACAAACATCAAAATTTCATTTATTGACATGGCAAAGGTTAAGAAAAGAAAAATACTCATTGTTAAAGAGGGGTCAAAAAATTGATTCTTCTATATGTTGATGCCAGGAGTGAAAACTGACATAAATGATTTTGGAAAATAAATCTATCATGTGGAAATAATCATATTCTTATGATTCTTATGATGGGCATACATTGCAATATTTTTTATGGTGGTAAAAATTTCAGATAACCTAAATGTCTAAAACCAGGGACAAAGTTAAATGAATTATGAGACATTCCAAGAATAAAATATTAAGTGATCAATAAAATATTGTCCTAAATTAGCATTTTAATGACATAAAATTGCTCAGCATATATTCATGACATAGAAGAATGATAACAATAAAGGATGTGTAGTTAGGGAAAGAGTGTGGTCCAATGTCATTTTCTTCTCTCAAGATAGTGGGCAGAGAGGCTAAAAATAGGGTGACAACATCAGGAATGATTTCTAGTTTCATCTTTACTTTAGTCAGCACATATTTCTTTAAACTCAGATCAAAATAATTAGAAACCAAAAGAACACCTAGAAGGCCTCACAATAATGGGCATGGTCCTCTTTTTGGCCAGCACGAGAGATGCTCTGCTTTTACAGTCATGCATCTGTGCTTCTCCATGATGGGAAACTGTTTTAGGAAACTCTTCCCTATGGAATTTGATTAATCTTGTCACTTTGGAGGTAGGATTTTCAGACCCAGGGAACGCTCTAACTTGGTTACATAATCACCTTCCACAAAGTAGAGTCACCAGGAGACTAGAGATGGGATTCTCTCAATTAGCAGAGCCTAGCCAAGATCCCTTCTGGGTGACCACCCTCAAAGGCAGCACTTCTGATAATTTCATGGTCCACTCTAAGAATTCCAATTATTTTTAACAGGTTCAGGTTACAAAACAAATAAGTAAAACCAACCCTCTTCCCTTCCCCTGCCCCCCCCCCCCGCCCCCAGTCACTGCTCTGCGAGCGTCCTCCAAGCTGTCTCTGTTTCATGTCTTGTCAGTCATCAGGTCTCTCCAGTCTGCCTTCTGCACCATCTCTCCTTCAACTGCTTTTGTGGAGGTTCTCAGCGGCTTTTGTGTTGCAAAAGCCAATGAACATAATTTTTACCCTTATCTCCCTCACTTGACTTACTAGAGGCATCCAGCATGTTTGTTCAAGTTTTCCTTCAAACTCTCATTTTATCTTACTGTGGAAACCATGGGTATGTGTGCTTACATCATGTGCAAGTTTGATGGTGGCCATCTGTCATTCTTTCAGGAAAAAGTTGCTGTGATTTCATTATCTTCTTCGGTCTAATGGGACTTTAAAAGGAAGAACACGTCCTTCAGAAGATCCTCACTGCTGAATGCTTAGTTCTTAAGACAGTATTAAATGGAATCACCAAGTGATATTTAGATGGGACTATGTATTGGTTAGGATGAGTCAACATGAACAAATCATTATGTCATATTGTCTGAAATGTCTTTGTTGAAAGAATGATCTAGAAAGGGAAAGAGACTGTCTCAATGTCATTAAGTTCAATGTGAAAAAAAAAGGGAAAATCTGCTTGACACATATGAACACGTAGAAAAAATATTCCTTGAGGTGGAGGGTTAGATGGCTCACAAACTTGCAGACCCATCTGTTCTGTTCTCTTTGTACCTTGACCCATGCTTGGAGTGGTCTGGTCCAAGACCATTGCTCTGTCTGAGATCTAAAGGTCAGACTGAGCGGTTCTCTTCCTAGGCTGTGTGCCTGTGTCTACACAGATATATTTTTAAACAAACCAATCCCTTTCAATGCAGATCTCTGCCCACCTGTGTCTGTGTAGGCATCTTCTCACTCTGTCTTTAATAAACCTGCCCATCTGACTATATCTTTGCCTGCCCATTTCTGTGCAAACACCTTCTTCTTCTGGAAAGATTTGGCAGGTGCTGCTGAAAGGGGGAAGTCTGTCAAAACTTTTTCTCAGAGGGAATCCAAGGAACCCACCTGCTGAACCCCAACATCTCATCAAAACACCACCATCTGACACCTGCCTTCACATCCAGGTATCACTTATGACTTAACTTTTGTAATCAGAAAAATTTGCAAAAAGGAACTGATGGTACCTTGACAATAAAAGTTTGTTTCTGAGTGAAATGGGATGAATTCCCTTGGAGCACATCGAAAAGATTGAGTCAGTCCTTTCATTATTTTGAACTTTGGGGTCTCATTCTAGTGTAAGTAGATAAAGGACAAAAAGACAAAAACCAAGTTTTTTCTTGTGAAGAGGAAACTGAGAGGTTAAATGATAAGACACCTAAACTTCTAACCAGAGTGCTTCAAAAAGGAGGTCTTTCCCCTCTGCTTCTACATTTATATACCTGAACTAGGCGTATCTGCCCAGCTCCTGCTGCAGGCCAGATGCTGCCCATATCTTATCAGAGGTAGCCTCGCTGTCGGGAATAGCATCGTTTATAGATGTCTACCATGCATGGTGGAAGCTGACAGATATTTTTCTAAGTATAATCCCCATCTTTCCACTATTTTAATCACGTCCAAGTTAAAAGGTGAGTTAACTGAGCAGCCAAGTCATCCTTTCATGGTCAGCGCAGTTCCTGAGTGGTAGAGATGGGATTTGAACCCAGCCCGTGATGCTCCAGAGCAGAAGACCTGTCCTGCAGGCTTTCTGTGATAATGAAAATGTTTTCCTTGCCGTCAACAGCAGCCACTGAGTGCTGGGAATGGAGCTGTTGCAACTTGGCCATTGAATTTTTAATTTTACTTGCTTTCCATCTAAGTAGCCATATGTGATCATGGCTATTATGCTGGACAAAGCACAGCTATAGAGTCTGTACTTCCTAAAACATCAGAAAGGGGGAGGCTTCTTTTATAGAGGGGACCCTGAGTGAGAGAACTTGGGGGCATCAGCTAAGACTCTGCAGCTAAGATGCTGGGTATGCCAGGATGCTAGTTTTCAAAGTCATATTCCCTGCGTACCTGAGATTAACCCCCTCCCCAGTCCACTCTCCTGACTTCATCTCTTTCCAAGCAGGATCGGAAAGCATGTCTTTCTTCCTTCATCCTTATCAAAGGGTCTGTTTTTCCCTTCTTCTATTATTAATGTAGTAACAGTAGAACAGTCCTTTGTGACAGTACATCTGGCTGTGTCTGTGGGGGACATGGTGTGGCCCTAGAGCATCTATTTAATGAACTGAACTGAACTGGCTTACCTAGTAAGTGGTGTACGTATTAATACTATGCTTTTCTTTTTTGTGTGTTCTAGTAATTATTTAAAAAATTTTTTTTCCTAGTAATAATTTTTAATTTGATTAAAAAAATGAAATGCTGTTATTTTCATCTTTATTAATATTTTGGCAGTGTAGGCTTTCTCTCCTTGGGTGTGTTCACTCTATTTTTCTTATCATCGAAGAATTCTTAAGGGCTTATCCTGAGGGAGTCTTTTTGTTGTCATTTCATTTTTGCTTATTCTTTCCTCCAACTTACCCCAATCCTTCATCTTGGAAAACAAAATATATGGTACAAAATTAAAGTAGCCTTTGGCTAAAAGTACTACAGTTAACTTTAGCTCATGCTTCACTATTTAATTTGAAGCTCTCATCCCCCAACCCTTAAATTCTTTCAATTAAGTTCACATTAGCTAATAATATTATCTTGAAAGAAAAAAGTAGAATTTTTGTGGTTTGGCAAACAGTCACATTTCCTTAAGCTTAGTTTTGAATAAAACAACACACGTTAACCCTGGTGAATGAGCCCTGGTACCTTGTACCCAGTAACCTGTCAACCACTATTAGCATCTTCTGATCCTCCTTCCCTCTACTTTCCTTTAGTCACTTAGGACTTATCTACATAGGAAATCTCACTCTAAGCATTGAGCAGGAACTGAGAGACTAGAGCACTGTCTAACATAGAGAAAGCAAATGAAAACACTGCTGCACCTAGCTTAAAGCATCAGGCAATCCCTTTTGGCATTAAAAGAGAACAAATGCTGTTACTTCGTCAGATAGCCACTTGCCCATCTGATTGCAAAATGTGATCTCTGTCTTATCTGGAGACAAGACTCACCCTGCTCGCAGACAGAAGCAGGCAGAGTCTCGTGTATCTCAGTGGAGAGGAACTTGCCAGTGTTTCCAGTGACCTGGAAAGTGGTGTCTGTGGCTTGATAAGAGACCTGGGAGGGCTCTTCTAGCACACTGAAAATATGGGGGCGAAAGGGCCTCTGTGCCAGGTGTCTGCCCTCAGTGCCTCCAATTCCTCTGGGACATCCTCTGCACTTGGAAGATCCCAGATGATTGCTCTATTCCAACACAGTTAAGTTAACCCAATGGTATTTAAAAAGCGCAACATTGGCATAACTGAGTCTGCTCATTTCTATGGAGTCATTTAAGAAGTAACAAGCTCACACAGTGGTGTGAACCAGGGAGGATAACGGGATAAGAATGCACTTTTTCATTCATGTGTTTGTATAGCAGCAGTTGTTCATTTTTATTGCTTTTTAGTATGGATATACTTCAAATATGTTTTGTTTATGCACCAGTTGATGAACACATGTGCTTTCTCCAGTTTTATGCTATTATTATTTAAGCTTTGAATAACCTTATACAAGTCTTTGTGGCTGTATATCCTATGGGTCAGCATGTACGATATGAAACGCCAGGTTACTGGTTAAGTGTATATTTAGTTTTACAAAAAAAATAAAAAATTTTTTTTGCCAAAGTGATTATCATGCTTTGCCAAAAAAAAGTAAGAATTCCAGTTTTTAATATCCTCTTGAACATTTGGTGCATAGCAGCTCAAGAAGTTTTGCCCAAATTATTCCATTTATTTGAAGTTCTAGAAAAAGAAACTAATGTTTGATGGCTTATGCTGGGGAGTATGGCAGTGATGATTAAAAGAGAATGGGATTAAAAGTTGATTGGTTAACGGTATTAGGGAGTTTTCTGTAGTGATGGGACTATATTTTGTGTTTTGATAGGGGTTTAGGTTACATGGTGTATGCAACTGTCAAAATTCATAAGATGTATAGTGTTTATGATTTTTGTATTTCTTGGAGGAAAATTTTACATCAAGCAAAAATGTTTTAAATGTCAATTAAGTACTGTCATCAAGTTAATATTCATGGTAAAAATTTTAAGAGGAAAGTGTGCTGGTGCCTGAAACTTTCTCTGAAATATCTGTAAATTAAAAATGATGGTGAATGAAAAAATTGTTTTATTTTTTAAATAAAAAAAATGTACTTTATGGTAACTAAATAGTAAATCTGGCATTGTACTTTTAAACAGAAGCTCTTTCTGCTCCCAGTCACCTCCAAGTCACCTCCTGGAGCAGTCCAGCTGTCACACTTGGCTGTCTCCTGGTGCTTTGCAGTATTGGGGCTGAGACCAGCTGGCTGGAGCAACCAGCACCTCAGATCCCCAAGACCCTGGCCTCCTCTTCCTCCTGCCTCCCCCCTTCTTTCACCTCCCTTCCTTTCCCCTCCTCAGGTTCCCTCCCTCCCCTTTCCTTCCCCTTCCCGGTCTTCTGTCTTCTTATCTCCTGCAGTGACTCAATGAGCCAAATAGAGTAGCTTCCATTTTGTGAAGTGGAGGCGTTAGTTTTCTTTTATGAATATAAAAGTATTTTCCATCTCTTATAAACAAAACAATGTCTACATATTATGATTTTTTTCTAACAATATAGAGAACTCTAACAAAAAAAGTCAAAATCACTTATAACCTTCCACTGTAGACAAGAACTATATGTGACTTTGTGCAATGTTTTATATATACATATATATGTGCTAAATTTTTACTTTTTTTTTTTTTTTTTTACAAAACAGACCATCTTGCCATTTTTTTCACTTAATGTAGTACAGTTATCATTCCAGGAATGAAATATAGATGTACATCTTATTTTAAAGAGGTGCAAGTATTGCCCATTTTATGTCTATTCCACAATTAGTTTAATCTTTTAATAGAAGTTGAAGTTCTCATCATTTTGCTCTTACAATGCCCCGGTGGGAGTATATTTTACAGAGATTTTCACATAGTCCCTTTCACTAAGTCTCTAGAAGTGGATTTACCAGTGACAGGTATACCTCGCTTGGGTTCAGATGCCTTTCCCAGATTGCTCTCTCTAGGTTTTGCAGGTCACACACTCACTGATCAATATAATCTGCCTGTGTCCATCTCCCAATCAGTGGCCTCAGTCTCTGAAACTTGAAACTCTCATAAGAGAAAAACTTGCATGTACAGCCTGCTGCAAGTTGCACTTCCAGAGAGCCGGTGCTGAGAATATACCTAGACATGGCAGCTGAATTTCTTATAATTCAGAGCTTATAATTCTGCTACCCAGCACTCCTGGGCCTTTGCATGATGCCATATCCAAAGTGGCATCTTATAAAACAGAGTTTCTTCTGCCTCTGTGAGTCTGAGATGGGCTTGAGATTCTGTATTTCTAAGAAGCTTTCAGAAAATGCCTGGGGTTGGCCTGCATCCAGCAACAAGGCTTGCTCCCACCTTGAGGTCTTTCCAATAGCTGTTCCCTTTGCTTGTTTCCCTCCTCCCTTGCTCAGTGGTTCCCATGTCTGATTGGATGTAGGATCCACCTGGGAATTTAAATACAAGAGCCCCAGCTCCTCTGACTTTCCTATGCAGCTACTGAACCCATTTCTATGGGTTAGTATTTTTAACATTCTGCTACTGGTTGAGATCCATCACTTCTGACCTGTCACCACTATTCACTTTTATAATCTCTTTCACTTCTTCCATGACTCCATGTGGGCAGGGAGTTATTGTGTCATTAGTCATTTGAGAGTCTGCATCCCTTTCTGTCTCTGACTTCTGGGGGGGGGCATACGTGGCTGTTTGGGCACTATAGCCTCCTGGGTGCCTTGCTGGGCCTGCTGGTAAGTCAGTACCTCACCTGGGAGCAAATGAACAAGAGGACATCAGTTATGAAATGCTTGGTACATGTCTTCATCTTTGATTATCTGTGTGTCTGCAGGGCGGGAAGAGCAGGCATCCACATCCTCATCTTACAAATGGAAAAGGGGAGATTTGGAGAGAGAAGGTGACTCATCGATGGTGACCAGAGTTGGGCAGTGGCTTTCTGAAAGTCAGCTCCGTGGTCCTGCCCCTCTAGGCTGCCCCTTTGCAACTCTCGTACTTGATCTGATCTGAGGAAACCTGTACAAGTGTCTGCTTGTGACACTTAGGATGGTCTCAGAAATTACAAATACTCCTAGTTACCCCACCTGACAGCCCAGGGAGGGAGAGGCACTTGGCTGGAACAGTGATGTGATGATTGCATCCTTGAGAATAAGCAATGTTTCCCTTGGTCATGTTCACGTTTATATTTTTTAAACATAAGCAGGGGAGCAAAGATATGTAGATCAATCGTCAAAAGTCACCTTTTCCCAAACTCATGGAAGTATGGGAAATCTGCATGAGAGGAGGAACAGGAAAGCAACTTAAGCTCTTTTCAGGGAGAGCTTTGCAGTTGCAGGGGCAAGAGACTGTGGGGGAAGCTTCATTCTTGGTTCGTTGTGGTTTTCCTGTTGGGGATTCTATGTGGTGAAGGAAATGAGGAAGACCTGGGACTATACTTAAATGAAGGTTGTAAGTTAGTTAGTGTGAAACTTACAACCATCGTATGAAAATAGGTCAGTGGTCTTTAATTCCATTAACCTTAGTACTATGTTTTTATAGCATATATCACATGACAAATGTGATGGGGCATTATGCCTATTTCTATCCAAAAATGAAATTCATTAATAATATAACCAACCCATAAATATTAAAAATCAATATGGTGCATGCAAGAGATGGAGAACTAGATGCAAATTAATTTATAATAAAGATGCTCTTCAAACTATAAAATTTCAAGCACATTATAATGAAGTACTCAAACATGCATCTATGCATAGAATCATTGATCTCAACAACCACAAACTCTTGTGTGTTGGTGATTTAAATACTATGGATGAGGGCTGGTGGATGAAGTGATTTTCTGAAAATTCTAATTAAACTTACTTCGATCTCTCCTTGATTTGTACATTAGTTACACTTCTAAAATATTCAGCAATATATATTTAAAATTAGATAAAATGTTCTAAGTTCATCCTTTTAAAGTGTGTAATTCAATGACTTTTAACATATGGGCAGATTATCTAATTTTATCACCCCAAGAAAACGCTCTACCCATGAGCACTTACTCCCCACTGCCCCTCCCCCCAATTTCTAGAAATTACTGGTCTACTTCAGTCTCTCTGGGTTTATCTATGTTGGAATTTCATGTAGTTGCAATAACACAATATGTGGACTTTTCTGTTTGGCTACTTTAACTTATAAGGCTTCCAAAGTTCATTCAAATTGTCTCAGGTTTTATAACTTCTTTCCTTTTATGGTTGAATAATACTCCACTGTATTGTATAGATACAACACATTTTGCTTATCCAGTCATTAATTAATGCCAGTTGGGTTATTTACATTTTTTTGTCTATGATGAACATTTGAGCACAGATTTTTGTATGGGAATATTTTTAGGTGGGTGTGGTGTATCCTAGGAGTAGACTTGCTGGGTGACATGGTGACTTCCACTTAACATTTTGAGGAAATGTCAGATTGTGTTCCAAGGCACAGAAGCATTTTCATTTTCATCAGAAATGTATGAAGTTTTTAATTTCTCTACATCTTCATCAAAACTAGACGTTGGTCATCTATTTTACTATTAACTTACTGGATATGAAGTGATATCTCAATGTGATTTTGATTCGCATTTTCCTAATAACAACTTTCATGTGCTTATTGGCCACCACTGCATTTCCTTTTGAAAAATGTCTATTCAAATCCTTTTCCCAATAAAAAGGTTGTTTTTTAAAAATTATTTTATTGGTGAATCATAAGATTTCTATATATTCTGGAGACTAGGCCCTATTAGATATAGGATTTGCAAATATTTTTCCCATTCTCAGGTCTGTCTTTTTACTTTCTTGATGGTAACATTTCCAGTGCAAACATTTTTGGTTTTTCCATACTCTCATCTACTTATTCTCTTTTGATGTTATATATAAGAAACTATTGCCTAACCTAAGGTGACAGAGACTTATGCTTATATCTTCTAAGTTTTTTTATAGTGTTAAGTTTTACATTTAGAATCTCTAAATTAATTTTTGTTTGAGGGAAGTAAGAGTTCAATTTCATTCCTTTGCATATGGATAGCCAGATGCCCAGTGCCATTTTTGAAAAGACTGTTCTCCATTGAATTCTTTGCAGATGTGTCAAAATCAGTTGCCCAACAATGTAAGTCACTTTCTGATCCCGAATTCCCTTCCCTTCCAGTAGTTTTATATCTACAGGACAAATAAAATTTATGCACAATATATACAAGTTGGAAATTACCTATTGGGTTTAGACAACTCTTGATGGTATTTTTACCCACATGATGTGTATTGAAAAGCATGCTGTTAGCAGGGGAGCACTTCTTCATGTGGGCTTACATTGTTCATTACAGTACCCCTAGCATTATTAGTCCCTGAATGCCTGTGTATCAAAATGTCTCATTAATTTCTAGAACACTTCTGAGGCAGTACTGTTCAATGGAGAGTCACTTCTCTTAGTTACTTCTTTACTTTATTTCCTTCTTTGCCTTCTCCACACTGCCAAAATAAGAGTACCCAGGTTATTCCTTGCTTGAAAACCTTCAGTGACTCCATAAGCCCTGTGAAATGAAGTTTAAATGTTTAAATCACTTTTCGGTGTGATCCATCAGCTCCATTGTCCTCAAAATTCTTGTTCTGCTCAAGTGACAAGGGTCTGAGAACAAAGACCCACAAAGAGCTCCTACAGCTCAACAAAAACAAAGCCAAAAACCCAATCAAAAAATGGGGAGAAGAACTAAAAAGACACTTCACCAAAGAGGAGATACAGATGGCTAATAGACATGAAAAAATGCTCCACTTCACTAATAATCAGGGAAATGCAAATTAAAACCACACTGAGATACCATCTTACACCAATAAGAATGGCCCACATAAATAAAACAGACAACAACAAATGTTGGCGCGGATGTGGAGAAAAAGGAACTCTCTTACACTGCTGGTGGGAGTGCAAACTGGTCCAGCCACTATGGAAGACTGTGTGGAGGACTCTCAAACAATTGAAAGTGGACTTACCATTGGACCCAGCAATCCCACTACTAGGAATCTACCCAGAGGACATGAAGACATTAATTCAAAAGGACACATGTATGCGCATGTTCATTGCAGCCCTGA